>CM068367.1:1267257278-1267321818 GCA_034769895.1 Magicicada septendecula | reverse complement strand
AGCAGCCGAGGAGCGCAGGGAGGAAATGAAAATGTTAACCGAAGCAGAGGTGGATACAACCAAGCTGTGGCGGGTACGTCTATGGGAAACTAGAAGAGACAGTGGGGAACCGGGCCCAGCCATTGTCGACAGAGGACTCTGGGGTCCAAGAAGAATGCAATTACCAGAGCAATATTATCATCACAGACATGTCAAAGGAGTTGTTGGAGGAAGACAACGCGAGAATTATGGAAACAAAAGCCGGATTGACAGAGGTAATCGTCAACATAGAAGGTAAGAATTTCAAAAAAATTTTTATTAGATACGGGAAGTGAGATATCAGTAGTTTCAGAAATTTAATGGGAGAGTTACAAAAAGTAAATAACCATATTCCATCATTACCAGTTGCGGGAGTAACAGTAGTGGGGGTAACCGGCTTACAGAGTAAAAGAGTTACGAGACAAGTACAGTTAAATATATGCATTAATGAAACTGAATTTGAAAATACTTTTCTAGTAGTTAAGGGACTGAGTTTAGATGTAATCTTGGGAAATGATTTTTTGGAGAGAAATAAAGCAGTAATAGATTTTAATAAAAGAATAGTAAAAATTAATAATGGGAGTGAACCAGTCAGGGTTAATTATAAGAGGGTGACAGATGAGATTAAAGTGACGGGAATAAAATTAATACATAAACGAGTAGGCGATGGAGACATAGAGAGAAGAGTGAATATATGTCGAGAGAGTGAGAATGTAGAGAATGAGGAGAGAGAGAGAGGTATGAGAGTGATGAGAGAGTATGGGAAAATAGGGCGGATAAATTTTTTAATGAGGGTGGTGTTGTAGGGAGTCCCCAGCGACAGGCGTTGTGGGCAGTTGTGGAACATTTTCGAGAAGTGTTTGCGGAGTTGCCTGGAAAAGCCAGGAACTATCTATGCGAATTGAAGGTTCGAGAACACTCAACCTATATGCAGAGGAGTTATCCAGTGCCGTTTTCGAAGAGGACAGCAGTGCAAGAGGAGTTAGATAGGATGATGGAGGGAGACATTATTGAGAGATCGATATCGCCATACTCGAATCCATTAGTAGTGGTAATTAAGAAGGATGGAAAGGTAAGATTGTGTTTAGACGCTAGAAAAATTAACCAAATTATAATACCTGACCGGGAGTCACCGGAACCCGTTAATGAAATTTTTCAGAAATTCAGCGGAGTCAAATATATGACATCTTTAGATTTGACAGCAGGATACTGGCAAGTTCCGCTAGCAGCAGAGAGCCGGAGATATACTGCATTTCTCTTCAATGGTAAGAATTATCAGTTCAAACATTTGCCATTTGGACTTAACACTAGTGTAGCAAGTTTCATAAAATGTCTAGACATGATATTGCAACCCAAGGACTTAGATTTTTTAACTGTATACGTTGATGACATACTAATAGCTTCAAGAACATTTAGAACATCTTGAATATGTACTAGATAAATTACAACAAGGGGGTCTAATGGTTAATTGGGATAAATCCAAGTTTCTACAAACCGAAATTCACTTTTTAGGTTTCATTATTACTCCGGAGGGAATTCTAGCTAACCCTGATAAAGTAGAAGCTATTATGCGCTTTCCCGAATCAAAAAATATTAAGCACCTACAAAGTTTTTTGAGACTTTGGAACTTTTATAGAAAATTTCAGAAGAACAACGCGGAGATGACAGCAAGATTGAGCGCCGTTCTACAGAAGAATAAACAGTGGAATTGGGGAGAGAAGGAAAGGGAGACATTCGAGGAGATAAAGAAAAAATTTTCGAATATGGTAATGATGAATCACCCTGATTTTTTTAAAACTTTCTATTTGCAGACTGACGCCAGTAACGTCGCCCTAGGAGCGGAGTTATACCAAGAAGATGATGATAAAGAACATCAGACGATAGCCTTCGCAAGCAGATCCCTTTTGGCAGCCAAACGTAATTACACAACTATGGAAAAAGAACTGCTAAGCATCGTGTTCGCCGTAGGAAAGTTCCGACTTACATCTTGGGCAACCGGACAATAATCAGAACCGACCACAAAGCATTGTCATTCCTAAACACTTGCCGATTAACCCATAGCCAGCTAACCAGGTGGGTATTAACATTACAGGAATATAATTTTTCACGGGAGTATATTAAGGGGACAGATAACAAAGTACCAGACACTCTTTCCAGGGTAGATGTCATAGAAAATAAAACAGGGAGGGATCTTAAGGAAATAGAGATTTTTCGTTTAACAAGGGAAGATAGAATTTTTGGTGAGGAATTAAGGGAGATTAAAAACATACAAAGATCACAATCAGAATGATCACTGTTGCACACCACTATATAAAAATATTCCGATTAGCGCTTTCAAGCTTCACAGCCCATCGTCAGATCGAAATAGACAGGAAATATGTAAAAACAAACCCTTCACCCCTCTCCCCCACCCTGCTAACACACAACAAGCTACAAATTAATGACCCTTCCCCACCCCCTAAACCCTGTCCCACCATCTGTACAGTTACATATTTTTCTAGCAAATTCCTTGGGTTTCAGTGTTTTGTGTGTGTGTGTGTGTGTGTGTGTGTGTGTGTGTGTGTGTGTGTGTGTGTGTGTGTGTGTGTGTGTGTATGTGTATGTGTGTGTGTGTGTGTGTGTGTGTGTGTGTGCATCCTTTTAAACTACCCTCTTCCTCTCCACACACGTGGGTCAGTCACACACCCTTATTTTAAAACAACCAATTAGTACTATGCAATATAATTCTTAATCTTATCTATCTGTCCTCTATCATTTACTTCTTAATCATGTTATAAAATATTTCTTCATTATCAAATCTTTATCTCAATTTGATTTTTACATATTTCCTGTCTATTTCGATCTGACGACGGGCTGTGAAGCTTGAAAGCGCTAATCGGAATATTTTTATATAGTGGTGTGCAACAGTGATCATTCTGATTGTGATTTCAACCACTAACACAAATTTTCTTCATTATACAAAGATCAGACAATAAATCGGGTAAAATAATCGCTAGTTTAGAAGCAGATATAAATGGGTCTGAATATAATACACATTTCCAAATATATCAGGGAATCCTGTTCAAGAAAGTAGAGGGGGTGAACGTGATTGGAGGTTGGTTGTACCTGAAGAGTTGATAGATAAAATTATTTGGGATTGTCATGTGAGATATGGGTATTTTGGGGCGAAAAAGTGTACGAATGTGTTAAAAGAGTCTTGTGTTTTCAAGAATATGGAGAGACGAGTTAGAAGATTGTTACGGGTATGCGATTTGTGTCAGAGGTCAAAAGTAGTGAACTATAGGGTAGAAGGGGAGATGAATTATGTTAAAGTGGAAAGACCGTTTGACTTAGTGGCTGTAGATTTGTATGGGCCATTACCCAAAGGTAGAGGTGGAGTAGTGTATATTTTTGTTGTTTTGGACACTTTTTCTAAGTTTGTTAGGTTGTATAGTGTGAAGAGAGCTACGAGCCGGGTGTTGAGTGAAAAGATAACCAAGGATTACATGGTAAACATAGGTAAGGCGAAGATAATTTTATCTGATCACGGACCCCAATTCATCAGTGGTAGGTGGAGACAGACTCTTGGCTGGGAAGGCATCATACCCAAGCATACGGCAGTATACCATCCACAGTCTAACCAGGCAGAGCGGGTGATGAGAGAGATTGGGAGGATATTTCGGGCGTATTGTCACGCTAAACATACTGAATGGCCATTGTACGTGAAGAAAGTAGAAGAATGGTTAAATAGTACTACCCACGATTCTACTGGGTTTACGCCGTATGAACTAATAAAGGGAACCAGACCACATAGAATATTAGAACAATTTTTCGAGTATCCACCGGAAGAACAGACCATCGACAGAAATGTAAAGATCCAGCTAGCGAACGAGAGTCTACTCACCAAAGGGGAGAGGAGAAAACGGCGACATGACGAAAAGGGTAAGTGGACTAAATACAAGGTAGGACAATTAGTGTTGGTAAGGAGACATGATCTGTCTAGTGCACAAGAGAAAGAAATAAAGAAGTTTTTCCTTTTATACGAAGGACCTTATGAAATAATAGAGGTAAAAATGAATAATGCTTATGTATTACGCAACCAAACAACGCAGGAGATAGTGGGTACACAGAATGCTACGAATCTGAAATTATATTGGTCAAAATAAGAAATTGAATTCTAATATGTTTTGTTTGTTTTCAGAAGGGACTCTCCCCCATTTTCGGGCGGTCACGAACTTACCAATCCTGACCGTGGGTTTTGGCACTTTGGAGGCGGACCATGGTTGGCGGAACTTCCATCTGGTGGAGAAAGCGACGATGGTCCGGCTTCACAAAATTGGTATCAAATAGAAATTCATCCATATTATTGAACAGGGAGGGGGACACCTAAGGTACGTGAAAAAATATTTTACACTCAAGGTGCATAAAATGGCACCACACCACGTACCAACAATTGCCCGAGATAGTGCACTAAATAAGATTAAAATGGGAAAATTTTCAAATATATATATATTACCAGTATCATTTTCAAATCAAGGTCTGCAAATGACGAATTTGTCAGTGTAAGCACCAAATAATAATAATAGTAATAAGAATAATAATGATAAGTAGTATTAAGCATAAAGGGGTTGTTTTGGCTGGTTCTTTGTACTATTCCTTCAAGGCTGCCATCCGAGCTTTCAGTTCAAATTTGTTTACGTATGGTATCTGGCCATCTCCTACCCCATCTCTATAAGTCATATTTTGGCTGATACCTTTAAAAAGTATGAGAAGCAATGAGAAGAATAGAAATGAATGTATGAATGGAGGTGTGAATGATTTGAAAAAAAAAAAATTTTGTATAGATAATGAGTGTGAGTGTGTGAATGGAAATGATAAGTCTACCAAGTTCTTGGACCAGTAGGGTCAAAAAAAAAAGGGTTTTCCAAATGAGCCCTTATAAATGAAATAAGATTTTTTGGTGCTATTTTTTTTTTAAATATGAATAGAGTAGTTTAGAAAGTCAAATAAATATTTTATTGTACTCACCATTTTATGTTTATGAAAGTCAAAATAAGTAAAGTTAAGAAAGAAAATGTATGGTGTTAGAGCACATAATCAAGACTAGGACTTCACGTAATGAAAATTGTAACTTTTTAATTTAAATATATCACAAACATATAGATTTTACTTGTGATTCCCCAACTTTCGGGCGGTCACGGTGTCACCGAACCCTGACCGTGGATTTGGATTATTGGTAGCAAGTGTGGTTAGGCAGATTGTATCCTAGCCATACTTGTTATCACTTTCAAAATTGGTGAATTTAGAAATTAACTGGGGGGGTCAATTCAGGGGAATCACCAAACTATGGAACAGCGGCTATCATCGTAGGGGGTGATAGTGCCGTGTTAAGGGTGTGTAAATAATATTTAGTAGGATTACTGGTGTCCTCGGACATCAGTAATGCCGAATTTTTTATAACGCTGAACCAAGAACGGTATAGGCAGCGCCTATACCATATATAAACTTCAGTTCTTGGGGATGCAAATGGGCGCTACAGTCCACCATCAGGAAAAAATAGTGTGTGTGGAAAAGGTGCTGGCCGTTACAAGCCAGGGGCACAGATAACGCATCTGTGCATAAGGCAAACGCTCGATCCGGTTTATCCGGCGGGTGGTTACCTAATTGTAACAAGGTATAAAGGGGGGAAATTAGTAAAATGATGAGGTATGAGGAGTAGCTGAGAAATCAGTGAGGGGTAACGACCACTGGAACAGCGGGCCAATCAATTTCACTTACTCTAAAGAGAGGGTTGGTGGTTGATGACCCAGTTCCTGTTCAGTAACGGTTACTATAACTATGATTCAATGATTAGTGATGAATATTCACTTATGAGAACAAACAATTTTAAGTGCTAGGTTCAATTGTAATGATTCTAATCTACAAGAACATTTATGATGATAATTATATAATTTTGTGTATTCATGTTGTTTGTATGTAGTGTGCCTAGGGTAAGGTCATTCACCTGTTATGAACACATCAGCTGATGACTGATGTGGACTGTAGAATGGGTGTTGTAAGCAATTCATATGTTCTTTGAATAATTAATTTAATTTAATAATTTGTTTCTTTTATTAATTACCAGAATATATATTTCAGGAAATAAAATTTTAAAAAAAAATTTAATTTTTGGGTGAAGTACAGATTGTGTTGTATTTTCATGTTCACTATATATTGATTGTGTGTATTGTTAATGTATTAACTGATTTATAGTGTTCACATTATGTTTTGTGACCAAATGTATTGATAAGGGAATTTATGATAAAAATAAGTTGTTTATTTTATTTTGTTTATTATGATTGGTAACATCTATTTAAGAGGGGTTAAAAAGTAAATTCATTTAAAGGATTTTGGAATTTTGAAAATTATGATTAAACTAATTAATTGAAAGAGATGATGTAAATTAACTTTGATGTGGATTTTGATAATGGACTTAGATTAATTTCACTATTTGAACAAAATTTAAATAATTTAATTTGATTTGAAACAGTAACGTCAAGCAAACAAATAAAAGTTGAGAAATGAGAATGAATTTTGTGTAGAAGCAAATATAAAAGTTTATGTGAATTCATTTTGGATGAATTAATTTGGAGGTAGGATGTTTAATTTAGCAATGAATAAGTGTACGCACCCAGTATTTTGCTAAAGACAATCCAGTATGTATGTAAGGGGAGACATATCGGTTGAGGATCTGATATGGTATAAGGCCAGTTATGGAATTTTATTTGGAATGTTACAAGGTGAGATGATACTGTGGTGAGTGCCTGTCCGACTTTACGGTGTTGGGATCTCGAACAGAGAAGTCCAGTAATGTCGTGCAGATGCAGCCATAGTCGCCGAGCTAGGGGGGTAGTTTACCCATGATGTGTTAAGGAATTAAAGGGGGGTTGTTGGCACCATATCCTCACTGATCCTCTTAGGGTTTAGCAATGAGAGTTTTTCTGTTTCGGCAGGTATTGTAACGGGACAGAATGGAGTGATGAATTTTATTTCAATTGTAAGTGCGACGCAGCGGAGGTACCCATATAGGGCCTCAATTTTAACAAGAGAAATTCCTTGTCAGGGCACCAAGTCGCACGTTTTGTCAGTATGCCCTGCAATAAGCGCTGTTTTCAGGTACGCTGGAATGTACACGATTGCACGGATGCGGGCTCGCGCCTGTGAATAATCACGTAATTTTTGCGAGTCCTAGGACTATGGTACGCCCGCCAGCTTACAGTAGACTCGCGATCAGACAGGAGAGTAATTATTGTGTCACGTGGTTCCTTCCTGGGCCAATGAAAAGTCAAGTTGATGAACATGCGGAACGCTTGGCCATTTTGGGACGCTAGTGTTGAGCGTCTGTTGTTTAACAATCACCCAACCGGCCAGTTGAACATAAAAGGCTCGTGAGCCGAAAATCTGTTTTAAAATCTTCAAAATGTGTTAAAAGTATAATTCAAGGTGGTATAAAGTAGAAAGAAACGGACAACATAAAAGTTAATAAGTAAATTTGAGTAATTCGATTATGTGACAAAAATGTGGTGAACAGTTTGAACGGACTAAAACATATGGAGTGCGACACGTTATTGGAGGAGACGCCGATGACCAAGTAACAATATCACAAACCAATAATTATAAAATGTAAAGAAAACGCTTAAAATTAAAAAGGGGAATTTAAATACTGTGTGAGTGTGGGTGTGAGTAAGATGCTGGATTGCCTTCATATAAGTTAATTAGTCATTTACGTTAAGGTAGAATATTTACCATGTTCAAATAGCCTCAATGTTTGTTTTTGTATTTTTTTTTTTTTGAAGAAGAGTAATTAAGATCTGAGAAGCTACTGATTAATTATAAAAACAATTATTAAAAATAATATACACTCCTCACAACTCTTACCTTTCTCGGGTCCAAAGTTCTTAGCACGAAGTCGTGAAGAATAAGCGTTGATTTAGGTTAACATTATTCAAGAAATCGTACTCTCAATTATATTCAGAAATAGCTGTATTTATTTACTCACTCTTTGACATTAAATTTTATTGTTGTACTCTTTCATTTAATCTCAAAAACTAACATTGATCTTTTTTATCATTTTCAAAAAAAAACGTATGTCCACCAAACATAGTAGTTTATCTATTCTGATATACTGTGAAGATTCATTACTTTTTGAATTGTCTTTCTCCGAGAGTTATTTTCCAAGCAATATAAATAAATGCGACATATTCTCTAATATTATTCTTTACTGAAAAAAATATAAAGTTCTTAAAGTATTACTTAAATTCTAATTTTGAGACGACCCAGCAATGCTCACACTCGACACTCACACATTTTTTTAATTCCCCATTTTAATTATTTGTAACCCCTTTATAAAATGACAATTATATTGATCGAGGATTACCCAACCGGCGTTGTTCCTCTCGTCATCATGCATCGTTTTGTACATATATGTCCGAAAGTTTGTCTTTTTCCCTTCACCACATTTTATTTTAGATTCGTTCACTTCACTGGTTCCGTTCTGATTTACCGTTTCACTTTTTTATACAATTGTTACGGGGTCTCACTGGTTAGGTCGGCCGACACTAGTTACGCTCCAGCAAAATGTTTATATGACAGCGCGCGGCCAATATTGTTAGTCGACTGGACGCACTCTATTGTTTGTACACTTTTAATACTTTTTTAATAACTGTTTTCACACGTTATTAGATAGGCCGAATTTGTTTTAACGGCCTATCTTGTAAACCCGAGGCCACTGTTTTTAAATTCGCAAACTTTATGCTGCTTCCTGCTGCTGGCTAAGGTTGCAACTGGTGATGACAGACTGCATACTGGGTTTCACAAAAGCCTGCTGCTGGGCGGTTACGCAATACGTCTGTGCAATTGTTTAGGCTAACAATGTGCATTGCTGTACTGGGGCTCCTCACAGGTGAAATCTGGCAATTTGAAACGTGATTGAATTGATGATTTGAATTAATATAAAATTACACTGGGGTAGCTCACATATATGAAGTGAATTGTGCAATGTTAATAAGATCAAGACCAAAATTAATAAAATAAAAACCTTTTAATTTGCCCCATTACAATACCCCCCCCCCCCCCAATGAGAAGTCTTCGGTCGAAACAGAAGAAATCTCATTGCTAAACCCCTAAGAGGACCGGTGAGGATATGGTGCCAACAAACCCCCATTTATTCTTATACCTCTTGGGTAAACAACCCCCCTGGCTCGGCGACTATGGACGCAGATGAACGAGATCCCTGGACTTCTCTGTGCGAGATCCCAACACCGAAAAATCGAACAGATACGCACCACAGCGCACCTCACCTCCTAACATGCCTCCCCAGACTCCAAATCCCTGGCTACTATTATGCCAGATCCTCGACCGATATGTTTCCCCTTTTCATGCACACTGGGTCGCCTTTAGCAAATACTGGGCGCATACACACACCTATAATATTTTCTAAACAAACTCATCATTTAAAATTTAAGTTCAAGATCAGATTATCAAAACAAAACAAAAAATCTCTTATCTGAATAGATTAATTCTCTTTGTTATTATTACTGAAAAAAAATAAATTGAATATTTAATTAAAACATGAACTGCCTTATCCTAACATTTGATTATACATATATCCTAAACAATATAATTCAATAACACTATTAATACACACAAACAATAATACAGGCAGAATTTAAAATATCAATTTGATGGTAGGCACCAAAAATATATATATATATATTTTTTCTTTTTCTACTACCCCCCTTTTAATCCCTTAACCCCTGATACCCGTTACATATTCATGTGTTCTGCGCTAGGCTTCTTGGCCTTTTCCAGCCTCATCCTAGCCGTAAACCACATCTCCCTCGTGACCTGTAACTGGGTCACCGCCCATCCACACTCACTATTACCCCCCCTGGACTGTAGCGCCCAGTTGCTTTCATAAGGACTGATGCGGAAGGGGTGGACATTTTTTTCTTTTATTCCACCCCCATCCTTGCTTCGCCGTTACAATAAAATTCGGTATTACACCTACTACTTTTTATTTATACACCCCTAATGGACTACCACCCCTATCTGGGTAAAAATAGCCCTGTTCCAAAATTAGGTAGATTCCCCAAAAAATAACCCCCCTACTAAATCTAACAGACCACCGGGTTGACAAAATAAAACAAACCACAAGCCGGTTATATCAAGTAAAATTTATGATTTGCCACAATTAACTACTTTCACGGTCATGATCCGGTGAGGTCATGACCGCACTTAGGTGGGGAATCTACAGTTAAAACATAAAACATGGATTGTCCATTGTAAAAGTTTACATGAATAGTTATATGAACATCTTATTTTCCCAAACACTATCTCGGCCCAAATATTTCCATCAGTTGTCAGTGTTAACTGAAGATTTTAACCATTTTTTACATCAATTAGCATTTACTTGATAATTCCAATTTGAATTCGAATGGGAATAAAGTTAAGTTGATTATTAAAAGTCATCTTCTCTATTAATTTGATTACCAAATTAATTTAATTTCTCAAACTCTGAGTTACAGGAATTACCTCATTATTCTTTTATCTGACAAAAAAAACTTTTAACTTTATTTCTTTTATTTCACAATAGGGTTTTGCTGCTGGCAATGATTCAGCATACTACAACAGTTGTCAACTTAACACCTGGCACTAAACATTAGTCAAAACATACAACACACGTGTTTACATTAACAGTTGTCTGCCAGACTGTTGTAATAAACACTCTGTCTCAACCCTCAAGGTTACGTCATATACTGACACATATACTTCCTACAAATTTTTTGTTTCTATAAATCTTTTAATGTTAACATATTTGTCAAAGTCTATTTATTACAGTTCAAACCAAATATAATTTTAATTCACCCTTCAGTTATTATTACTTTTTTTTAATTATAGTTTCTATTTAATACCATTATCACAATTCATTTTTATTATTGAATCAAACTCTTTTCACACCTGTAAGCATTTTATTCTATCTGATGGGTATTATGAACTTTATACTTACAATACATTATCCACCTATTGACCTGAACACAAAATACACACCACACACACACACACACACACACACACACACACACACACACACACACCAATATCTCCACGTAACCTCTGAAACATTTAACAACAATGTTATTTCATATCAAACAATTTAACATTTATTGATTAATATCAAATCTCATAAAACAATTTAAATCCATTAGAAAATTCAATTATACAACCTTTAAATTAATCAGAATATATAAACATCTCAAATTATTTTAATTAAATTAATTATTAAACACACAACATTTTAATTACTTTCACCAATTACAATAATTACGACTCATTAGTTATCCTCTTCCAAAATATATTTTGTTACTTATTTAGGCTGCAAAATATTAATATTATTATTATCACAACAATTACCTACATACATCCATTCTTTACCTAACATTTTACAATACACACAAATAAATTCACTACACTTATTTACAATTCTTCATCATTGATTACTCAGTTATATCATACTTCAATGTCCAAGGTTGCGAGGTCAAAACCTTAAAACAATATATTTAAAAGTGTCCATTTGTGAATTTAAGGCTCAGCCTCCATCGTCAAAAATTAGTCTTGGGTTTCGAATAACAATTTTCAATTTTATTTGCATTCCACATACGGTTATCTTGTGTATCGTAACCATAAAATTTCAGTTTATTCATTTTACCATAATAATCATATACCAGGTCAACATTATTTATTTCTGTCCAGTCTCCATTAGTAGTTATATTCATTATCAAGTCAATTATTTTCTCATTCATTACAACATAAGGTAAATTATTATTCTTTAAAAATGTATCATCAAAACAATTCTCACTCTCTATTTTAACAGGTAAGTATTTCATATCATTTAACATCTCTTTCAACTCATTATAATCTCTCTTTAGTTTATATAATTCTATCTCTTTGTCAACACACAACTCTCCATCTAACTCTTTCTCATCATAACACCATATCACACTTTTAACCTTCCACACAGAGGGTACAACCTTATACAAAAAAGGGAAACAATTCAAATCTTTCACTAATAAGGGTCTCTTGCCCTCCAATAATAACATTTTTGAACACCTTGGTCCATCACAAATAAGGGAACAATTTACCCTCTGCCCTACACATTCAGCTACTCTCTCTCTCCATTCTTTTTCTAATTCATCAACATTAATTACTACTTCGTTACAACATATCACTCTCTCTCTCTCTCACTCACTATTTCACTATTTATTTTCAACGTATCACTCTCTGATACCACCCTTTCAATCACATTACCACTTTCAATATCATTGTTAACATTTATTATCTTACTCTCTACTACCATATTTTTAATTATATTCTCATTTTCAACATTATTGTTATCACTTGTTAATTTCTTACTGTCATTATTACTCTTACTTTTGATCCGTTCTTCTACTGACTCTACTATTCTCTCAATATCTTGTTTCAATTCATTACAACTATTATCGCATTTTATTTTTACTTCATCAATGTCAAATTTAAGTACAGTACATCAAATTTGCAATTAAATTCACTTTTAATTTCGGTCTTAATTTCATTCAATTTTATATCGTTATTGTCTAAACGATTATTTAATTCGTTAAATTTACAGTTCTGTACTTCTAATTTACAGTTAAAGTCACTTTTCATTTCATTCAGTGTTATGTCGTTACTGTCATAACGTTTACTTATAAGGTTAAATAAGTCACTCATGGACATCTCTTTTTCTTTTGTTTTAATTGTTACGGGAGTAGAAATCGCTCCCGGCGTACTAATTACAGATTGTTCTACATTACGGTCATCTATTGATAGTGACTCTGTTTGAATACCTGAGTCGGTATTTATTTGACTCTCTGTTTGACTGTCAGAGAAGCTGACTTCATTATTATCTGCCATTTTTATATTGTAAATTTACTACTTTTATTTTATTATACTATATTTTAACACTTCTTATCTTACATACCTTAAGTATTCCTTAATTATTACTTACGTATAACCTTACTTTTCGTACTTTTTTACGTACTCCTAACCCACGCTTATATTCACATTTAGGTGCGGTTTATTCAAAATTACATTTATAAACTCGAGTCCCTGTTCGCGGCGCCATTGAGAAGCTACTGATTAATTATAAAAACAATTATTAAAAATAATATACACTCCTCACAACTCTTACCTTTCTCGGGTCCAAAGTTCTTAGCACGAAGTCGTGAAGAATAAGCGTGACTTAGGTTAACATTATTCAAGAAATCATACTCTCAATTATATTCAGAAATAGCTGTATTTATTTACTCACTCTTTGACATTAAATTTTATTGTTGTACTCTTTCATTTAATCTCAAAAACTAACATTGATCTTTTTTATCATTTTCAAAAAAAAAACGTATGTCCACCAAACATAGTAGTTTATCTATTCTGATATACTGTGAAGATTCATTATTTTTGAATTGTTTTTCTCCGAGAGTTATTTTCCAAGCAATATAAATAAATGCGACATATTCTCTAATATTATTCTTTACTGAAAAAAATATAAAGTTCTTAAAGTATTACTTAAATTCTAATTTTGAGACGACCCAGCAATGCTCACACTCGACACTCACACATTTTTTTAATTCCCCATTTTAATTATTTGTAACCCCTTTATAAAATGACATAATTATATTGATCGAGGATTACCCAACCGGCGTCGTTCCTCTCGTCATCATGCGTTGCGTTGTACGTATATGTCCGAAAGTTTGTCTTTTTCCCTTCACCACATTTTATTTTAGATTCGTTCACTTCACTGGTTCCGTTATGATTTACCGTTTCACTTTTTTATACAATTGTTACGGGGTCTCACTGGTTAGGTCGGCCGACACTAGTTACGCTCCAGCAAAATGTTTATATGACAGCGCGCGGCCAATATTGTTAGTCGACTGGACGCGCTCTATTGTTTGTACACTTTTAATACTTTTTTAATAACTGTTTTCACACGTTATTAGATAGGCCGAATTTGTTTTAACGGCCTATCTTGTAAACCCGAGGCCACTGTTTTTAAATTCGCAAACTTTATGCTGCTTCCTGCTGCTGGCTAAAGTTGCAACTGGTGATGACAGACTGCATACTGGGTTTCACAAAAGCCTGCTGCTGGGCGGTTACGCAATACGTCTGTGCAATTGTTTAGGCTAACAATGTGCATTGCTGTACTGGGGCTCCTCACAGGTGAAATCTGGCAATTTGAAACGTGATTGAATTGATGATTTGAATTAATATAAAATTACACTGGGGTAGCTCACATATATGAAGTGAATTGTGCAATGTTAATAAGATCAAGACCAAAATTAATAAAATAAAAACCTTTTAATTTGCCCCATCACAGATCAACAGTAACTATTTTGAGAAGAAAATGAATATTAAGTAAATTTAAAAGAAAATTAAAACAAATGTTGCAATCAAATAATAAACACCTGATTAATATAGTCAAAAAGCGTGTTTATTGTGTAATGAACCCAGTAACCTCTCTTACAGACTGTGAGTTCGTGTAACAGATCCTGGACCCAGAAAAGGTAAGAGTTATGAGATTTGAGAATATGTTTAAAATACATTTATATGTCTGTTATTAATTGTGTCAATAAATTGAAAGTTATCAGTGTTTAGTCAAAATATCGGTATGGAGAACCATACATGACTTCCATGTTCTAAGATTTATATTTAAAATCATTTTTGAAATGAATTATTACCATAGAAACTACTTCTTTCTACTTACTACTTCAGCCTTAACCACAGTACTGTGGTCACTAACGTATACCACCTCACGTTATCTCACTCGATTTTCACTGATGATGGAAGTCGATGGCATTGCCGAAACGTCTGGTTTTGTAGAAAACATTGGACTACGGCCAAACATCCCGGGAAGGAATTTTAACAAAATTATTTCTTTGTTGCCGATAACGTAGTACACATATATATAAAAAATATGCATAAAATTAATGGCTTGTATAAGTTAATGATTGATCTCCATTAAGTAGTGCTCAAGTTTCCAAAGTTTTAATATTATGATGTCTGTAATTAAAACATCAGAGCAGGTTTAGTGTGTATGAGGGTACACCGTGGACAAAAATTATCAACATTTCCTATTGAGCGTTGCTTAAAGTAAAGCTGTGAATCTACAGTGTACGTTTCACAGAACAAACACGCGGAAAAGAAGGAGCGCTCCGAAGTCACTCATGGACCCTCAGCATCTTGCAGAGGGTTCATCCCCTAAAGACGAAAAGTCTGTCTATGAATCGTTCCTCTGTAAACACGTGCAGTTACACTGCCCAGTGATCCACAGGAAGCAAATCGCTATCCACGCTGGACACTTTCGGCTTGCACGCGTTATGTTGGTGTGGGTTTCGGCACTTTCCATTTAAAAAGCGTGCAAATGTAAGAAAATAAACATGAGTGAGGCCAGAAATAATGCGAATTTTTTGTGTGTGTGTGTGTGTGTGTGTGTGTGTGTGTGTGTGTGTGTGTGTGTGTGTATGTGTGTGTGTGTGTGTGTGTGTGTGTGTGTGTGTGTCTTCCCTGCCTTTTTATTGCAGTAATCATAATAATAAAATGGAAACGTAAACATTACATAATTGAGATATGCTTGCCTGCCACGAACGATATATTTTCACTCGTACATGATTTACACTAAAATGAGAAAATTATAATTTTATTGCCTGGCAACAAAATTATTTTATTTTTAACAATTACCATTGTTTGAAAAAGTTTAAATGAATTTTCAAGTACTTTACTGTTGTTAAAACGTAAAAGGTTGCAGGTAAACTACCCCTTCCCCTTAACCGATCTTCACCAAAATCAAAAGTCCTTGAGATCTCTACAATTCAGGGACGTATGCAAAAAATTATTTGATTCTGTTTGAATTTGCGGCTGTTATCGTTTGCCATAGAAAATTACCCTTGATAAAAAAACGTTGCAGGTAAACTACCCCTTCCCCTTAACCGATCTTCACCAAAAACAATAGGTCTTAAGTACTCTACAAATCAGGGCTGTATGCAAAAAATTATTTGATTATGTTTGAATTGCGGCTGTTATCGTTTGCCATAGAAAATACCCTTGTTAAAACATAAAACGTTGCAGGTAAACTACCCCTTTCCCTTAACCGATCTTCACCAAAAACAATGGGTCTTGAGAACTCTACAATTCAGGGCTGTATGCGAAACATTATTTGATTCTGTTTGAATTTGCGGCTGTTATCGTTTGCCAAAAAAAAAACTGTTGCTGGTAAATTACCCCTTTCCCTCAACCGATCTTCACCAAAAACAATAGGTCGTGAGTACTCTACAAATCAGGGCTGTATGCAAAAAATTATTTGATTCTGTTTGAATTTGCGGCTGTTATCGTTTGCCATAGAAAAAAAATCTACAGACAGACAGACACACACACAGACACTTTTCGAAAAACGACTTTTTTTCATGTTTTGAGTGTAGTACAATCAGAATCTGCAATAATCTCGAACACGATTTTTTTTTGCCATCACCATACTTCCATTTCCTTAAGGAACGTGGAAGTAAAATGAATAGAATCAGTGTCTTAATAAAAACAGATTTTATTGGAATTTCTTTATACAATAAAATAAATATTAAAAATTATGCAGGCCATTACTTGTTTTAAATTTAATGCAAATTATTGAAAGAAAAGCCCAAAACAGGACATTTAAGTGGTGTTTCTCAAGAGACGCCAATTAATGAAATAACTGGATATGTGGGTGTGAAGTTTCAATTTGTACTGTTTTCCATGCAAAATAACCCTGCAGCAATAGAAACAGATGCAAATTGGGCCAGAAAGGGTATAAAAGATTTGCTTCATCTTCTACTGAAATAAAAAAGCATGAATCATCTTGAGGCCATATTAATTATGCATATAACTGGCTTTACTAGGCGAAGTAAATGTTTTGACAGAGCTTAATTCAGTGTGTTGGAAACATATTATTGGACATAAAGAACAGGTTAGAAAGAACTGTTATATTTTCAAGCACATTATTTGATGTATAAAAATTTTGTAGTGCTTTTGAGTTGGTACTTGGAGTGTACCATGAGAATGAAGAATCAGAAAATCGTGGAATATTTAGAGAATTAGTTGATTTTTCTGCGGAACTTGATGTTGTGTTTGAGGCTTTCTACAGAACGCTACATAGTGTCAGGGTTGGCAAAAAACCAGGTTTTTTTTTATAAAAACCAAAAAAACCCGGTTTTTTGGTTTAAACCAGTTAATTCAATCCTCATTGTTTTATTAGAATTTTTATTTGTACATTGAAAACACAACTACTTTTTGTACAACTTTAATGTGAAACACAACATAACATATAAAAAAACAAAAATATGCATGTGGCTATCTGCGCCTTATATATATGAATTTAAGTTTTCATAAAATGCTAACACGGCCAAGGATTGGCACTACTATTAAACATTTTACATAAAAACGCGAGTCTCGAGGCTTTTTCCGTTCCCAGTTTGTTTCTAAGCTTGGAATGTACTAAACCAAAAGAAGACAAAATTCTTTCCACACTCGCAGATGACGCTTGAGCAGTCAGCAGTTGTTCAGTGATAGAAAATACATCGGTATTAACAGCGTCAATCGCTTCTTTTTGGCATTTCCACCAATCATGTGCAGAAACTTCATTTTATAACAACATTATCGTAGATACCGATGCGTATCTGCACTCACACTACTACACCACTATATCTACTACAAATCTACTTATCTATAAAGCTAATTTATAGATTGGCGCTCCATCGCGGGGCAGAAGTGAGTGAAGATCCACTAAGAAGAGTTATAAAATATTATCGTACTATCTACGAATCTATAATAATAATACACCACTATAAATATAAATACTTATCTATAAAGTTTCATTTATAGATTGGCGCCCAATGTCTGAGCGCGGATTAGGGAAAAAACATACTATAACTAATAAACTAATCACCCCAATCCGTCAAGAGACAGCAGGTACATTGCCAGCATATCAAGATGTACACAAGGAGATCAAAGTCGAGATCAACGTCGAGAAAGAGGGCAACCGAAGCGGAGAAGGAGGCCAGAATGGAAGAAAAGGAGGCTACGTCAACGGAAGACGTGGAAGAAATTTTATTGGAAAGAAAGGACAAACCACTTGAACCGGCGGAGGAGGTTCAACAACCAAACAAGGAGGAACCGGAGATAATACCACAAGGAATTCCACCGGAACCAAGCCAGCCTGAACAAACAACATCACTAGGAGAGTCAGCATTTCAAGAGTGGATGAGGAAGGTAATGGAAGGTTTGAACAACAAATTAGAGGATAACAATAAGAACATAGAATCCTTGAAGGAAGGTCAGGAGTCACTAAAGGCGGACTTAAACAATAAAATAGAAGAAGCCCATCAATCCACCAAGGGTTTAAACAAGCAAATAGAGTCACTAAAAGAAGGCCAGAAATCCACTGACAAGAAAATAGAAGAAGGCCAGAGAGAGAGCCAGAAAAATATGGAGTTATTGAAGGAAGAATTCAATAACAAGATAAATGAAACCAATAGGAGGATGGAAGATGGGCAGAAGAAAACCGAAGAATTATTAGAGAAGAAAATGGCCATAATGAAGGAAGACTTATCGGCAGAATTGGGAGTAAAAATTGATCAGACCAACCATAAGATCGATGAAATTAATGCTAAATTTAATCGAGATGTCGAAACCATACAAACTGACCACGAAAGAATATGGCAACAAATAAATATCAACAGTGACAAGATGGAAGAAACCGCTAAGGATACGGTAGAAATGATCGAAAGAAGATTGGGAGAAAATGTTGAGGAAACCGAAAAACAAATGGCCATATTGACAACAGAAATTAATGTCAAAATATCTGAAGTACGAAAGGAGGGAGAAAACACCAGCCTGAACCTAGTACAGACAGAAATAGACATCAACCGGCGTATTAGCAATGTCGAGAAGACACACAGTGCACAACTAGGAGTGATACCACAGGAACAAACGGAGATGAAGGTAGTGCAATCGACGCTAAATGAAAAGTGCGAAGAAGTATCAGTGAAAGTGGACGCTATTAAGCAGCAAGTGCATAACGACAAAACCCAATTAACAGAACGTCAACGGAGAGAGTTGGACGACATCAGAGACGAGATGCTTCGTTTGCGAACCATCCCAAACATCCTATCCGGATTAAGTCACCTGGAAGGCAGGGACCAGATTGAATTCCGAACATATTCTAAAAACCCATTAGAATTCTTAGAAAGGATAGAAGAGGTAATACAAAGAAACCGAGAGAGCAGGTGGTCCATCATTAATCTTTTAAAAATACATTCGACAATTGGTGGACAGCAACCCGTCACGAAGTGGGGAGCTATTGACACTTTTAAAACGGCATTTAAACAAAAGTACTGGTCGGAAGCCACCCAAAACATCATCAGAGACGACATTACAAACGGGAAATTCGATGTGAATGGAAGGCAATCGATGACTACCTATTTCTTAGGCAAAATTTGCCTGGCTAGAAATTTGGAGCCAGCAATTCCAGAAGAATGCTTGGTTACAAAACTAGCGTACCATTTTAATCAAGGTATTTCGCAAGGGAGACTGAACTCACAAATAAAAACGATTCAAGGGATGTGCGACCTGCTAGAAAGCCACGAAAGAGAAAGGTATTATCAGCGAAACCGCCAGGTACCTAGCCAAGCATATGATCGGGGAGGGCCTGGAAATAATAACCCCACCATTCACAATGACAGAAATAGCCCAGGAAGAAATTTTAACAATCCACCAAGATTCCAAAACCAAGCAGTACCACGCCAAGACGGAGGTGGCAATAACGTGAACAGAGGGAATTATAACAACCATCGTCCAGGTGGATACCAGAGGGACACACATTACCAAAGAGGTAATAATTACTATAGACCATATCAAAACCAATCTCCCAATAATCAACCACGACAAGGCAACGGTAATCAAAATAACAATCATTTCCGTAGGGTAAACTACACCCATGCCAGCCGAGGTGGGAATCGCAGAAACTATTACCAAGGACGGAGGAGTTTCCCAAACCAACACAGTCACTCCAGTCATAGTGATAGAGAAGAACGAGAGTCCGGCTATCGATCCAATGGAAGCGACAGCAGTGGAGGTCATAGAACAGTCACACAGACTACGGAAGTTTATCACAACGGACATGGGCCTGGAAACCAGGAACCCATAGCATCAACGTCACAAGACAGGCACGAAAACGGTGACCTGCCTTTAAATGCCAACCGGCAGTGAAAAGACCAACCACACCCTCACTGAACCGGACTATTGGGTCTGATATTTTGACGAAACATTTGGATCACCATAAAACATATCATAACAATTACCTCAAGAACATAAGAAAGGATTTAATGGAAGAGAAAGAAAGTGTTATCGGAGATGCGAGCAACAGTGAAATCGCGTATATATCTGTGAAAGTCAACAACACAAATGCTACAGCAATGGTAGATACCGGGGCCAACGTATCATTAATTGATAAAATGGAATTGGACAGGATACAATCAGAAAATAAAACTACCATACCAACCTTGCCAATTAACAACATAATACTTATCGGAGCCACCGGACGCCAGAACAAAACTATTCGCCAGCAGGTGCAACTGGACGTATCAAGCAATGGAAAAACGATCCCAATGGTATTCCTTGTAGCCAGCGGGCTACCATTCACCATACTCATTGGTTGCGATATATTATGAAAATACACAACAATAATTAATATGGATGCAAATACGGTAGTAATGAAGGCAGAGGCAGTTGAATGGACCGCCAATTTAACAGAATATAGGAAGGCACCATCAGAACATGTGATATATTACATCAGGGAAGGCCATGAACATCATGAAGGCGCCATCAACCAAGAACGTCACAGTAGTCCAGAGGAAGCATTATGGTTGGAAAAAATGAATGAAATCAGAGAATTCAAAACCAACCAAAATAGCCATGAGTTGACTTGGGAACAGCGTGACCAGCTAATTAACATATACTATCAATACCGTCACGTATTTTCCGATACGCCTGGGAAAATAAAGAATTTCCAGTGTGAATTAAAATTCAAGGAACAAACGGAATTCAAGCGAAAATCCTACCCAATCGCCTTTTCGCTCAAAGAAGCCGTTAGAGAGGAAATCCAAAGATTAATAGAAAACGATATAATTGAAGTAAGCAATTCCCCGTACACTAATCCAATTGTAGCTGTACCCAAGAAAAACGGTGCAGTGAGAATTTGTTTGGATGCACGTGAAATCAATAAAGCCATAATCAATGACAGGACGTCGCCTGGAGAAATCGACGAAATACTAAAGAGATTTTATGGCACCAAATTTTACAGTATATGGGATACGTTCTGCGGATATTGGCAGGTCGAACTGCACCCGAATAGCAGAAAGTACACAGCATTTATTTTTGAAGGCCGTAATTACCATTTTAAGAGATTACCATTCGGCTTAGTGAACTCAGTGGCCATATTCGTCAAATGTATGGACGAAATACTGGACCACAGCACATTACAATTTACGACAGTATATGTCAATGACCTTTTAATCGCATCTAATAATTGGGAAGAGCACTGTAACCGGGTGGCACAAGTATTACAAAAGTTGGAAGACAACCATATTACACTAAAATTAGACAAATCACAATTGATCGCAAAGGAAGTGCAATTTTTGGGGTTTAACTTGTCAGAGTATGGAATTACACCATCCCAAGAAAAGATGGAAGCAATCCAGCGTTTCCCAGTACCAAAGAATAAAAAGCAATTACAATCGTTCCTCGGAATCTGTAATTATTATCGAAAATTCCAAAACAATTATTCTGAACTGACAGCTCGATTTTCGTGACAACTATCCTCAAAGGAAAAATGGAAGTGGGGGTCAGATCAAGACACTACCTTTGAATTAATTAAAGAGAAGTTTCTCGAAACTGTTATGCTGCATCACCCTAATTTTGAGAAGCAGTTTTTCATGAACTGCGACGCTAGCGACCTAAGCCTTGGTTCTGTGTTATACCAAGAGGACCAAGAAGGTAATCACCAAGTGATCAGTTTCGCAAGCCGAACTTTAAACAAGTGTGAACGGAACTACCATACAACGGAAAAGGAGTTGTTGAGTATAGTGTTTGCTTGCGAAAAATTTAGAACTTTCATATTGGGATATCCAGTAACAGTGAGGACAGACCACAAGTCTATTTCATTCCTTAAGAATTGCAAGTTAAAGCACGGCAGATTAACGAGATGGACTCTTACGCTCCAGGAATACAACATACAGTGGGAATACATACCAGGGAAGAGCAACATAGCTGCAGACGTGTTGTCCCGAATAAACATCAACGCCCAAACATTTGAAGGAGAGAGGGAAACCATTGCGAAAGTCTACCATCTACTGAAAAGCTTATCTGAACTCACTAACATATTATCGGATATAACCAATCATCAAAACCAGGATCCCAAGGTATCACTGATTATTCAAAAACTAGCAAACAATGACGAGAACATAAAACAATTCTACTGTACTCATAATCAATTATTATTCACCAAAAACAACAAAGATGGTGAAAAATGGAAGGTAGTAATACCAAAAGTCCTAGAAAAAGAACTGACCATCGACTACCACATACGCTATGGTCACATGGGCGCAGTAAAGGTCGTAAAAGCCTTACAGGAACATGTGCATTTCAAGGACATGAATAGAAAAGTTAGAAAGTACGTCCAGAATTGTCATATTTGCCAATTGGTAAAATGCAGCAATGAGAAGCGAGAAGGAGTAATGATACCAATTACATCGACAGCAGAGCTAGAGAAAATTTTCTTAGACATTTGTGGACCATTTCCACGAAGTGGTGGAAGGCACCAATATAAGTATATAATCATCATATTTGACCACTACACCAAATTCATTAAGCTGTACCCACTAAATCGAGCTACGACAAATAAAATATTGGAAATAGTGATAAACAAGTATATACCCGAAGTGGGTAAACCATCATCGATAATTACAGACCATGGGACGCAGTTCCGAGGACGAAAGTGGCGGGAAACATTAATCCATCTGGGAATAAAGACATACAAAACATCGGTGTATCACCCCAACAGCAACCCTGCTGAGAGAGTGTTGAGAGAAGTAGGAAGGATTTTAAGAACCTACTGTCACAGCCAGCAGAGGAAATGGGAGGAATATCTATCCCCGGCTGAAGACTTCCTAAACCTAGCCTATCATCAATCGACTAACGAAACACCCTACATGGCTATGTATGAGCAAAGACCACCCCGGGAAATTACAGAGATCATTAATTTTCCAATGGAAACAAAGGTCAAATTTAACAGAACAAAATTCTATAATAAAGCAGTTGAACGAGCTGACAAACTTAGGCTCAAATACAAAAAATGGCAACCCAAAGTTATCAAATATGAAGTGGGAGACAGAGTACTTATAAAAAATAGAGAACTCCCAAGTACAGTTGAGGGTATCGCGAAAAAACTGCTGCTGCTATTCACCGGACCGTATACTGTAACTAAGAACAATCTCAATAACACTTATGAATTGCAAGACCCTATAACCAAAAAGATAAAGGGTACTTACAACCAAGCTTCAATGAAAAAATATATCGACAATTAAAATATGGGAATAAGAGTGAAAAGACAGCGATAAGAATTATTTTGTTGTGAATATTATGTAAAGGATGAAAATATTTGTTATGAAGATGTTATGAAAGATAAAGATATACTTATGAATATAACTGTTGACTATATTGTAACCTCTCTATGCTTTTGATATTTAAAGAGAGGTTACAAGTTATAGAGAACTAGGCAGGAGCCTAGAGAAGCAAAAATTATGCTGGGTCCAGTATGACGGGACTTGCAATGAACTCAGCCATAATATAACAATAACAGATTTATTATATCTCCGGAATTCATACATGTGTACAAGACAAATATATGTATCTATATAAAAACTACCAAAAGGTACATCATGCCAAGCATGTATAAATTAAGTGTGCACAAAGTAAATGTGTATACATATATATATATGAAAAAAATTTGAATCACAACTAGCATATTTAATTCCAGTTTACCTAAGAACAAGTGTATATAATAGTATATAAGTTAAATGTACATACATAAATAAAATATAAAATGCACAAACACATGTAAAATTCTCCCCGTCGTGTGGCTAGCTAGACACATACAACACGCACACAGAACACAAGGTACACAACTCACAATCATTTACTTTCAGCACGCATGCCCCTGTAACGCACCCACCCACTGAGTTAAGCAACTATCATTTTATGTCCCGGCAGTGATAAAATCTACGCCATTCGGCCACCCGTTCAGTAGGATAACATAAACTCCAAACCCCTTAAAAGACGAATAATTCATGAAGCCTAAATGAAACTGGACCACCCATTTGTCTAGCATTCCGTTTATTAATGACCCATGATGAGTGTGTGAACCTTTGTTCCGTTCACAGCACCAGGTAATGTTAACAAACTCCTCACCTACTTCCAGACAGTGTTTATAAAATTCTAGACAGTATTGACTTCACAAAATCTCAAAAAGGAATTAAATCCTTATGTACATTAATAACAGAAATTAATTGATTGAGGCTTTACAATATCAGAAGATTTGGACAATATGTATATCTATTTAATTTACCCACAAGAAAAGGATGAAAACCAGTTTAATATTCAAAATCAAACAGCAACTTCTCTACGTGTGAAGTCAACCCATGTGTTTTTGCCAGTTAAGAAAACAATCAGCTTAGGGGCAATTCAGCTAAAATAATACAATAACATTAGTAAGTGGTTTCTATTAGCCTCAGATAACTGTAGAAAATAATTAGAAAAAGAATACAATAAGGTGGTTGTGCTCTGGCATCTGTGGGAGCGCGCCCACATGTAGTTGACAAAACTTGACAGGACATCAGCCTGTCTGAGAATGCCCCAGCGCGTGTCCAAGAAACTAAGTGTCCCTTTGTAAACCCTTAAAACGTCCCAAAAAAAACTTCAGGAAAGCCCCCAACCCTTAATTGTGAAACCACAGTCAATATAATTTTTTTTTTTTTTTTTTTTTTTTATATACACCACTGTTCCAGCCGAAACAGGGCTACAGGGCAGTAACCTAAATTTGTGTAATGAGTAAAGCGAAAAGAAATACAACTGTAAAATGGTACAAGAGTGAAATGGCAGGCGCGCTCTCGCAGTGCAGCACGCACTTACAGTCCTAGCATTTAGTGTTATAGAAAAAGGGTTATAAAAGTTCAGTAATTTTTTTTTTTTTTATAGAGAGTGTTCAGAGTCATGATCACAGTTCACTTCCCAATTAGACAGTCTGGACATGTGGTCCCCTGGCTTCTAAGTTATTCACATAAACGGGCACACTGCCGGTTCGGCCCCCAAAAAAGAAAAAGCATAAATGTCACCTCATAAGTGCTGGCGAGTGCAACGTAGGAATTCGATCTCCGTCTCCCTCTTCGTAGGCGATCTCGACATGGTTCACAGCTTGAGCAGATGATCGGCTCACAGCCAGCCAGGAACCCGACTTAGGGCGAGAACCCTAAGGAATCAAGTAAATTAGAGAACAGTCTAAAAGAATGTACACCCGAGTTAAGGTAATTAACCTCTTAACGGGCCGCCAGCTAACTCTCACCAAAGGCGCAAAATTAATTAATTAAAGTTTTTTACAACCTGCTTAAATAGTCTACATTCAGCTATGGAATAAGTGAATTTGCATTATGAACAGAACTTATTAAATTGTGGCATAATATAAAGTGAACTGTACTCAGTCAACATGCTTCGACAAAATTTTGCAGGTTAAACCGGCCACGTGCAGAGCAGTAATCATAATTTAGTCAGAAAAATTTTTAACAGCAAGTCACTCACAGCATTGAGAATGTTTTACCTTCAATTAAGTTTCATACACAGAAGCTCTCACACTTCATTCTCTATTTGTGAACATAATTAACAAAACAGCGACAGTATACAACATGCACCACACAGTTCACTACTTGACTGCACACCAAGTTTTTGTAATTAATTTTTTCTTTATGTAAAGCACTTTTACTATGAGAATGACTCTTGAAACTTCTCGCATTATAACAGAAAATACTAAGGCATGGCAATACAAGGGGCGTTACATACAACAGAAAAAAAATGAGTTTCTCTTACATTAATTTGTCAGGTCGCACACACACATAAATACGTACTTCACACAATAGCATAAATCTTGCTATTAAATATCCACACAACTAATGAAAATAATTACATCTTACCAGGAAGTAGTTTTATTCTCTACTCCATCCTATAGAGAAATTCAACTGCGCAGAAACGAATACAAAGAGCGGAGACGAAGGGGGAAGAACTCTGTGAGCAAGGACGAGCGTTGACTGAATCCGGCAGAGAACAATTTCCACCTCACTGGCCGAGCTGCGCGCGCAACCGCACACCGCGCCGCTCCCCTCATACCGTCAACCAAAGGTCGCGAGTGTATCACGTTATGTTACCGTAAACTGACTTGTTCTAAAATATTTTGTAAAAGCCGGCTCCGCGCCTCACTCACGCATATTACAACTATGAAAACCTTCTAGAATTCATATTTTGCAACCGCCGGCTTCGAACCGGCACACCCCCACCCCGAAAGGGCAACCCGGTTGCCCCACAAAACTCGGGAAAGTACCCTGCAGTGTACTCCCAACTGAAAATTCCGGTGGACATCGTGGGTAAGGTGGCTAGGCAAACCCGCTCCCAGGAGCACCACCAATCCCAATGCGACCCTCTCCGCCACGCCAACCCCACGGGACCGCCCCAACACGTCACCCTCTCCGGTGACCACCAATTACTCCCACCGGTCCCACTCACATGCTCGTCCTAGGACCACACAAGGCATCTCCCACCTTGGCATGTGAGCGACCGTACTACCTCTCGTCCCTCTCTGGACCGACCAGCCACATGCACCTACAAGGCATCTCCAACCTTGCCATATGGCTGGCCCACTTCCCTACACAAGGGCGGACGGCCCCGCTTAGCCAGACAGAGAGGACCGCACCCAGGGCACACGAACATTAATCCAATCTCAACTCACCAAATACACCATAACTCGAGGGGGTATACTTTTCTACAGTACCTACTACACAACTTTCTCTCGCAACAAAAATAACACCAGGAAAACCGGAGAATGCGGCATGGCTCGGACCCTATAATGAACAACATCAACCTCGACAACTATTAACAATCAGCAACAGCACACCATCACTCCATCTAACCTTTAACACAGGGGAAACTGACGATCTCGAGGACCACAAGCTAAGTCTCTCTCTAACTCCGTTTGATAGATTTTTTTTTTTTTTTTTTTTTTTTTACTAAGGGGAGTGGTAGGAAAATTGGGAAGATGAAATGGGGCAAGGATCATTAAAGGGCAATAGCTAGGACTGAGGGTAAGGACCTGGCTACCTCCGGAAATAAGGAAGAATGGAGGAAACCAAGGCTCACGTGGGCAGGGGCGCAACCCTGAAATAGATGAACACCACTGGGAATGTGGGGAACATCTACCCGCTACCCGTTAACCTCTACTTCTTACCTTTCTATGCCGCACTTTAGGTATTCGCTCCTTTCGGACACCACTCTACGAAATTATCTCGTGTTGAGCTGTACTGACTGGTTTCTTCGGGATCAGAATCAAAGCAACTTACCTCACTACTTTCACTCCGCCTTGGATTATGCTTGCCGTCTAACTCCTCTGCTACAATTTCTTCCTTTTCTACAATTTCCCCTTCTTCGTCCACATAATCCAAATCAACATCATGACACTGCACCTCCTCAGCATCTCCCAGTTGCTCCTCTGATCCGTCTTCAACCGCATCGTCCCTCAGCTCCTCACCAATTTCTTCATGACACTCATCGCCAGCCGCTTCACAAACTTCTTCACTAACCTCTTCTCCAATCTCATTTTCACTAACACATTTATCATCAACATCATCGTCACTACCACCATCTGAACATTGCACATCCTCGTCCTCTAGTTGCTCACCTGGTCCACCTGAAACTTCCTCCCGTTCCTCGGAATCCTCAACACTACCTACAGAAGGCGTCTGCACATCTTCACACACTACATCACTCTCACTCACAAACTCTACAACGCTGCCACCAAATTTCTCCTCAACTTCTACCTCATCTACTTCTACTACACTTGCGGCATGGACATCCCCTTGTCCATCCACAACCTCAGAAACACTCGCAGCCCGGACATCCCTGTGTCCATCTGCAACTTCAGACTCTACAGTCTCCCTAACACCTACAACTATACTCACCTGCGCAGCATCTGCAGACCGCTCTTCTGACTCTTCTGTCGATTCCACTCCTTGACCACTTTCAGCAACCACAACGTCCTCAACGTCTTCCACCCTGGAAACCAGCTGTCCAGGTTCATGTGCAATGACTAAATTAATTTCGACTGGCGATGGTGATGTTACAGGATCTGGATCCCTCACAAACCGGGATGTAAAAACCAGAACAAATTCCGCGGCCTCTGGATTCAACCATGACGTCCTCTTTGAGTCCGGTAATTCAGTATTAACTGACGCGCTCTTATCCTCTTGTATTGGTCCCACAAAGTCATTCCGCTCTTCTACTTCCGCTTCCTTTTCTTCATCTACTACTCTCTTGGGCACTTGTACTTCGTCTGGAACCTTTAAAGTTTCCTTTTTCTCCAAATAGGGATAACGCCTTGGTACAGGCTCCCTACTTGCCGCTGTCTGTTCCCTAACATAATTTCTTTTTCCCCTGTTAATTTCATGTTTCTTTGTTTTCTGTGCTGTAGCTGTTGTTACCGTCTTCACACTTGCCACCCCCTTGTAGCCTCCATCACTTCCGGAATATACAGGCTTTCTAAGCGTCTCTTGGGTTTTCCTCCAACCTCCATGTTTGTCCCTTTTGGCTCTTCCTGATGAACCACTGGAGGATTGGACATCTGTGGCATCTCTTCCTCGGGACTCGTCAGCCGCCTGGACCGTTCCTGAAAGCACACACAGTCGCTCAAGGTCCGCAAAACAACGTGGACGATCTGCAAATGCCAAACGAGATCTCTCCTGGGGAGTCAGTCCTTGCAGAATTGCTTGGATAACTTCTGTCTCGGGCAACCCCAATCTTAACACCCGGGCAGCTATCCTTATATCGCGCACGAAATCTCCTAACGCCTCTCCGTAGGCCTGTGGGCGATAGAATCTTTCCAACTCAAGCTTGAAGCATCGTCGAGTGGGTATGAAGAAGTTCAACACCTCCCCATGGAAAGCATCAACACTGTCACCCCGACGCAGGGCCTTGGTGACCAGACCAGCCAACGTACTCCGGCAATACGGGTATATAAGAAACAAGACCTCCCCATCGGACACCCCTGGGAAATCTGCCACCTGCAGGACCAGGTCCAAGAAAACCAACAGCTGATCCCCATCAAATCCATCCACCACCGGAAATTTCTGGAGAACGCCTGTAAGAGGGTGGGGCAATTTCTCGTAGCATATCCCCGCCAGACTTACACAATTCAACACAAACAATCATAAAACAAATTCCCACTAAACACCTAACACCAACATAACCTACAAAAACATATTAACAAAAATCGGAAAAACTCAAGTACTGTCCTTCCTTTGAGTAGACCCCCGGGTTCTCTAGCGCTGCGGAAACCTGGCCTATTCTGAACCATGCAATCCACGATGGAAGGAGACAAGAGACAAACAACAATACAAAACACCCATACTGTACCAACACATAACTCAAACAGAAACAACTAACTAACAATCAAAATTCGTGATTCACTAATTTAGTCAGTGACAGTACCGACTTCCGATAGGGCCATACCGCATCCCGTCAATATACTACGCTCAACACCGACCCCAATGAACATTCCATATTCCAGGCCACGCTTGCGACTCCCGGCAGTACAAGCTATCAAAATTTTTTAAAAACCATTAACCGCCTCAGTGGTGCGACCCGACTCACAATTTAAACAACCTACAATTAGCCTACACTGGCATATATCAACTATGTTACAACAATCATTAATATTTCCGAGTCCGCAAGCCCCGTCACACACCAGGACCCAAGGGTTCAAGCCTAGAATGAACCACGCTCCGGCTACCATTTGTAACCTCTCTATGCTTTTGATATTTAAAGAGAGGTTACAAGTTATAGAGAACTAGGCAGGAGCCTAGAGAAGCAAAAATTATGCTGGGTCCAGTATGACGGGACTTGCAATGAACTCAGCCATAATATAACAATAACAGATTTATTATATCTCCGGAATTCATACATGTGTACAAGACAAATATATGTATCTATATAAAAACTACCAAAAGGTACATCATGCCAAGCATGTATAAATTAAGTGTGCACAAAGTAAATGTGTATACATATATATATATATGAAAAAAATTTGAATCACAACTAGCATATTTAATTCCAGTTTACCTAAGAACAAGTGTATATAATAGTATATAAGTTAAATGTACATACATAAATAAAATATAAAATGCACAAACACATGTAAAATTCTCCCCGTCGTGTGGCTAGCTAGACACATACAACACGCACACAGAACACAAGGTACACAACTCACAATCATTTACTTTCAGCACGCATGCCCCTGTAACGCACCCACCCACTGAGTTAAGCAACTATCATTTTATGTCCCGGCAGTGATAAAATCTACGCCATTCGGCCACCCGTTCAGTAGGATAACATAAACTCCAAACCCCTTAAAAGACGAATAATTCATGAAGCCTAAATGAAACTGGACCACCCATTTGTCTAGCATTCCGTTTATTAATGACCCATGATGAGTGTGTGAACCTTTGTTCCGTTCACAGCACCAGGTAATGTTAACAAACTCCTCACCTACTTCCAGACAGTGTTTATAAAATTCTAGACAGTATTGACTTCACAAAATCTCAAAAAGGAATTAAATCCTTATGTACATTAATAACAGAAATTAATTGATTGAGGCTTTACAATATCAGAAGATTTGGACAATATGTATATCTATTTAATTTACCCACAAGAAAAGGATGAAAACCAGTTTAATATTCAAAATCAAACAGCAACTTCTCTACGTGTGAAGTCAACCCATGTGTTTTTGCCAGTTAAGAAAACAATCAGCTTAGGGGCAATTCAGCTAAAATAATACAATAACATTAGTAAGTGGTTTCTATTAGCCTCAGATAACTGTAGAAAATAATTAGAATACAATATGGTGGTTGTGCTCTGGCATCTGTGGGAGCGCGCCCACATGTAGTTGACAAAACTTGACAGGACATCAGCCTGTCTGAGAATGCCCCAGCGCGTGTCCAAGAAACTAAGTGTCCCTTTGTAAACCCTTAAAACGTCCCAAAAAAAACTTCAGGAAAGCCCCCAACCCTTAATTGTGAAACCACAGTCAATATAATTTCTTTTTTTTTTTTTTTTTTTTATATACACCACTGTTCCAGCCGATACAGGGCAGTAACCTAAATTTGTGTAATGAGTAAAGCGAAAAGAAATACAACTGTAAAATGGTACAAGAGTGAAATGGCAGGCGCGCTCTCGCAGTGCAGCACGCACTTACAGTCCTAGCATTTAGTGTTATAGAAAAAGGGTTATAAAAGTTCAGTAATTTTTTTTTTTTTTATAGAGAGTGTTCAGAGTCATGATCACAGTTCACTTCCCAATTAGACAGTCTGGACATGTGGTCCCCTGGCTTCTAAGTTATTCACATAAACGGGCACACTGCCGGTTCGGCCCCCAAAAAAGAAAAAGCATAAATGTCACCTCATAAGTGCTGGCGAGTGCAACGTAGGAATTCGATCTCCGTCTCCCTCTTCGTAGGCGATCTCGACATGGTTCACAGCTTGAGCAGATGATCGGCTCACAGCCAGCCAGGAACCCGACTTAGGGCGAGAACCCTAAGGAATCAAGTAAATTAGAGAACAGTCTAAAAGAATGTACACCCGAGTTAAGGTAATTAACCTCTTAACGGGCCGCCAGCTAACTCTCACCAAAGGCGCAAAATTAATTAATTAAAGTTTTTTACAACCTGCTTAAATAGTCTACATTCAGCTATGGAATAAGTGAATTTGCATTATGAACAGAACTTATTAAATTGTGGCATAATATAAAGTGAACTGTACTCAGTCAACATGCTTCGACAAAATTTTGCAGGTTAAACCGGCCACGTGCAGAGCAGTAATCATAATTTAGTCAGAAAAATTTTTAACAGCAAGTCACTCACAGCATTGAGAATGTTTTACCTTCAATTAAGTTTCATACACAGAAGCTCTCACACTTCATTCTCTATTTGTGAACATAATTAACAAAACAGCGACAGTATACAACATGCACCACACAGTTCACTACTTGACTGCACACCAAGTTTTTGTAATTAATTTTTTCTTTATGTAAAGCACTTTTACTATGAGAATGACTCTTGAAACTTCTCGCATTATAACAGAAAATACTAAGGCATGGCAATACAAGGGGCGTTACATACAACAGAAAAAAAATGAGTTTCTCTTACATTAATTTGTCAGGTCGCACACACACATAAATACGTACTTCACACAATAGCATAAATCTTGCTATTAAATATCCACACAACTAATGAAAATAATTACATCTTACCGGGAAGTCGTTTTATTCTCTACTCCATCCTATAGAGAAATTCAACTGCGCAGAAACGAATACGAAGGGGGAAGGACGAGCGTTGACTGAATCCGGCAGAGAACAATTTCCACCTTACTGGCCGAGCTGCGCGCGCAACCGCACACCGCGCCGCTCCCCTCATACCGTCGACCAAAGGTCGTGAGTGTATCACGTTATGTTACCGTAAACTGACTTGTTCTAAAATATTTTGTAAAAGCCGGCTCCGCGCCTCACTCACGCATATTACAACTATGAAAACCTTCTAGAATTCATATTTTGCAACCGCCGGCTTCGAACCGGCACAATATCAAGATGAAAAATGAAAAGTGGCCATGTAGATTATTGTTTGTTAAAAAGTGAAAAATGAAAGTGTGATTATAAAAATAGATGTTGACTAAAGAAGAAAGGATGTATTATTGCTATGAAGATTATTATGTGTTTATATTAAATGAGAAGTAACTGTATAACTATGTAATGAACATTGAATATATTGTAATTTTATAATGTGAAAAAAAAACATGCTCCCAAAGAATTTATGTAAAGGATTCAGAACATTGTATTTATGAATAACCGAGTACTATAAATAAAAGAAAAATTACATACGAGAACGACACCCTCCATCCCTGGCACGACTATTTCCAAGAGCCACGTCAACAAGTAAATATTAACAAGTTACCCGTACTAATAAAAGAAAAATTACAATACGAGGCCGACACACTACAACTATGGCACAACTATTTCCAAGAGCCACGTCAACCAGTAAATATTAACATCTCACCCGTACTATAAAAAGAAAGGAAGAAAATACACATACGAGAAAGACAAATTACATCCCTGGCACGACTAATTCCAAGAGCCAAGTCAACAAGTAAATATTAACATCTCACCCGTACTATATAAAAGAAAAATAACATACGAGAAAGACACCCTCCATCCCTGGCACGACTATTTCCAAGAGCCAAGTCAACAAGTAAATATTAACAACTTACCCGTACTAAGAAAAGAAAAATTACAATACGAGACAGACAGACAACATCTACGGCAAATAAATTTCCAAGAGCCACGTCAACCAGTAAATATGAACATCATACCCTTACTATAAATAAAAGAAAAATAACAATACGAGACGGACACCCGAGATCTATGGCATAACTATATATAAATATATATTTCCAAGAGCCACGTCAACAAGTAAATATTAACATCCTACCCGTACTATAAAAGAAGATGAACATACGAGACTGACACACACCATCCACGGCATATATGAGATAAAATCATTATTTCCAAGAGCCAAGTCAACCAGTAATAAGAACACCTCACCCGTACTAATAAAAGAAGGAGCAAATAAGAAGTTGGAAGAATAAACCCAAAGAAATGTATTAATGTAGACGAGCAACCACACACAACCACATTGTTTCTAGTGTATTTTACTAGAGAAAAGCCAATACCACATGGAATATAAATACCAACTAAAACCATGAGAAAGGAGAAAAAATAAATGTATTTATGAATTATATCTAGAAGAATGAAACCTGAAATGAAGAATATGACGAGATGACGTTCAATGTGACACAAAATGAAGAGATTAATCGATGATGAAGAAGAATGAAAAGTAATATACTAACGAAGATAATCATGAGAGTATACCAGTGATGAAGTGTAAAACAAACTATCCCTATAATATGTGAAGAATTTAGTTGAGTTGAATCAAGAAAAAGAGAGTATAACAATGTATAAACCGCAGATGCGTGAATTAATCCCAAGGATATTTATTATTTGTCGGAAGAACGACCACTATTATTATTTTTTGATGATTTGAGATGAATTGACTGATGGATAATGCCAGCAATCATTTATTATTATTGAAGGAGATGATTTGCCTCCATATTTATTGAAGTTAGTATGGCCAGTAGAGTTGATAGCCAAAGTGAGCCGCTCTAAACTGCCCCAGCTAAGCTTATGTTAGGGAATTAGGGAACTAAATAAACAAGGGAGATGATTACATAGAGAAGAAATAATTATGATTCAAATAGAAGAAAGTGAAGGGATATATGTAAAAAACATGTGAATCGACATGGAATGTACAACAATTGATAAATTCTTCAATGGAAAATATAGTATAATAATTCAGAATTAATCAGTTCTTATAGGAAGGCATATGTAACGTTACCAAATATGGTAGTTACATAAAATAAGCTAATATAACGTCAAGTAAGAGAAAAGCATGGAAGTATGTCTAGATAAATAAACCTATGTGTATAAAAGTGTGTATCTACAAATATATTAGTATAAAAATCCAACGATGAGGAAGATAATATTAACATAGCAACATCAAATACGAAATGAAGAAAGAAAATGACCATGAGCCAAAACAAAAATATCAGTAACCAGACCCAATAGGATCCAACAGTGAGGGGAACCAACAAAATCAGGACCAACAAACTCCAACAGCGAGGGAAACAACTGAAGATAATGACTACAATGAAAATATTGAAGAAGACGAAGTACCATGAAGAGAGAAGAAAATGGATAGACCATGCAAGGACTCAGCATAAACCAAGTGTACTAGAGACTATATAAGTAACCAAAGGAATGGTGATTATCAAATATGAAAAGAAAAACAGTGTTTAACATTTAAGGAACCACAAACAATTACAGTGAGTACTTAATATAGATGTGAAACCTGTGACCAGTTAACTAATTTCAACCGAATAAACCACACAAACAATTCCAGTGATAAGGTTTATAGTGTAAGAAAATATGTTAATTTCATAGTGAAAGCAGCAAGAATTAAATAGTCAAATATACACAGACAATTAGTGTGACTAATTTAATAAAGATTGTGATCAATATAGATAATCATAAGACCACCAGAGTAGAATAAAATCGAACAATTATATTATTGTTCATAGAGAACTGACAATAAAAAAACTTTGTTATGTATCAAACAAAGTGACAGGAATTAAATTCAACCAATGACCAGAGAGATATTGTAATTAATACAAAAAGATTTGTGTTATTGTTTAAGAAGAAGTTGTGTAAACATGTGTAACAAAACAATTAAAATATTATAGTAAGATACCACACTGAAGTCATGTTAGTAGTAGCAAAATACTGCATTAAAACATGTTGTATATTGTTACATAACCCCATAGGAAAGACACCTATAAAACAGAAAATCATACATGTTAATGTAAATAAATGACCATCAACTATGATATCAATCAAGAATTTGTTATAAATAATAATACATCCTAATAGACAGTGTATTATATTGCAACACAATGTAAATAAAACAGATCAAATATGATGGCACAGAGATAGAAGAAATAGAGCCTAGTATGCCAATTTAGTTAGACAAAATACAATATCAAAACAAGTAACAATGTAAATGAAAGTATTACCAGTAGTTAGATAAACATCTGGTACTACTGTGAGAACAGATTCTGAACATAATGATAACAGTTTTGTAACCAAAATATTGTAAACTAGCTAACTAAGAACACATAGCCAAAAGTAAGCAGAAACATTGTATAACCAACTAGTTAAGCAAAATACTGTATTAAAGCTTGAACAAAGATTGTTAAGAGTGTTACCAGTAGTAAGAGGAAAACCTAATGCTACTTTGAGAACAGACTATGACCATGAAAACAGTCATTTTCTATATAAATAATTAAAAACCGAATGACCATGATGGAGGAATCCATATGTAAACAAACGATGAAGAGCAAGTTATATATGCATTTTTTCACAAAATTTTGCCTCCTGTTGACATATTTTATAATCATATCCAGTCAAGAAGTAAGGATACAATCCAACTTCAAAGGAATATACAAAATTTTGAGATTTGTGTTAAAAACATTAGAAACGAGACTTACACTATTCAAAGTAATATTGAAGAAAATTTTCATTAAACAAAGACGAGAAGAAATGAAGACAATTTACCAAGAAGTGTGTGATGCAATTATATTACAGATGAAAGACAGATTCTCATAGGGTGGTGATCTGCAAGCAGCTCAATTGTTTAACACAGACCCAGTACCAAAATATTCAAAAGAATTTCTGATGGATGGTTTGGAAACAGTGTGTTGTGTTTCTAGATCAGACACATTTAAAAACAGAATTAGAAGTTATTTACTCACGATTGGACTTTAGTCAAATAATCGGAGCCACTAATTTCCTTACATTACTAACATAATCTTGCTGATATTTTAATGGAAATTATAAAAATAATTTTAACAATGCCAGTGACAACTGCAGAATCAGAGCGTTGTTTTCAACACTTAAAAAGAGTCAAGACGATACTATGGGTAATGATCCTCTTAAATGTATCCAGCAGCTGAAGCGTAGTGCCTGGCCACACTGCCTTCCTTGTATGCCATACAGCTTGCATATGGCAGCCTATCCTGCCTGACTCCTAAGCTGCTTCGGTGGTACACGTGGAAGCCATTATTATTATTATTATATAAATGTATCCATTATCCATAAAAAAAATAAAAATGTGTTCATAAATAACTGCAACATATTGACAGTTTTGATGACAAAATTTTGGAAACGTTCATATCTGTGAAAAATACAAGGGTGGAATTTACTTTCAAGAAGTAATTTTATTTATTCATTTCACTTTCCATTTCAGGGAAGTTTTACACTGTTAACATTTTTTATGTTTGCACTCTTCTGGCTGAAAAGTCACTAGCTGCCACTTATAGTCAGATTCTTTTATTCCATCTCTATTACTGACCAGCCGGTTAACAGCATCCTGTTTCCATAACTTTTAATGCATTCTCTAAATTAATACCACAATTTTAATTATGTAGAGCTGGTGGTCTAACTAAAACATCACAATTTAAAGAAAAGTAAATCGTGATTTGAAGAGTTAATGGAGCCACTGGATTGAAAAGCCTAATTGTCTTTTCACCCCAAGGTGACAATTTAATTATATTTTGTATCCTTTCTGTAATTTTTAAACAAAAGACAGTATTTAATTAAATCGTATATAAGACAAGTTATGTTTAAATTGTGTTTTGTGTTGTCTTTTACAATGTATATGAGTTGAACAAATTTTAATTATGTTTTAGCATTATTAATATGTAAAACATGAGTTCGATTGCACTTTGAAGATGCTGAGATTAGAAAACAATTATATGCATTAGCAGGACATTAACAAAGTTCATTTTAATTTTGATTGTTTCAGATTTACCAGCCGAAGTTGACAATTATCATGATTTATGTCCATTAGAACCATTACCTTCAGCACATAAGGCACAGATAAATTACCAAACGTCTACTTACAAAGCTACAAACATCACAAATGGCATGCGATATTGCCTACGAAGGATTCATGGTAATAATAGTACTGGTTTTTAGCATAGATGTTGATTAAGAACTTGTGTTTTTGACAGTGGGGTTGCTCAGCGGCAGGGAGCTTGGTTTCCATGGCATTCATTTGTCATGTTGTCAATCCAGCTTCATGTACTTATTGTTGGGGTAGTCTGGCAGTCTGTATAAGATAGCGAGGCTAAAGTCAGTTACAACATGATATGTAAATGTGAATGCACACAACATACATCCCCATTGTGGAGCTTGTCTCTGTACATAGTTAAATTCAGACTGGTTTCTCATTGTTAAGTGTGAGCAATCCATGGCTATAGGGCACAACAGACAACGGACTTAATGCACAAGGGAAGTTGTTGATCTTGTGTGTTTTATTCATTGTGCAGCGGAGGAAATGCTAAGCTTATATGAAATTACAACAAAAATGGCAGTTTGAATAAGAGTTAGTTGAGTTAGTATTCGTGTAGCTGAGTTGGCTTTTGAATAATTGAAGCACTGGAGACAGGTCACATCCCCTGTCCAAAAATATTCTGTACCACAAATGTTGATGCTTCTGCAACAACAATTTTCAAGATTGGCCAAACTTTTTATTATATTTATTTTCTTTTTTTTAAATTGTGCTCCTCAAACATGGTTACCAAAAGTGCTTTAGTTCATTTAAAACGTTACGATACTCTTGGGGATTGAAACTTAGTAAAATTTCCAAGTGAAGTTATTTTAGCTCTTCAGAGGGGTTTCCGTATCAGTTAGGTTTTTTACAAATTTCAGCATAGCTAACGAAATCTCAGTCTGTAATATGTTAACAATTACATTTTTGGAAAGTATCAAAGAAATGCTCACAACATAAACACTTTAACAGGTAATTGCTTAGTGATTAACTGTGAAGGGAGAAGTGCATGAATTAGTGGCACTAGTGGTTTCTATAATGTTTCTTTTCTGTATAGAATCTGGGAAGTTACAAAGTATGTTTCATATTGGACTATTAGATTAAGATCGCATACTTAATTGTTAAGAATGTTTAATTCTGTCATATTAAAAGTAAATAGTTATTCAAATTTTTATAAGTCAAGACATCTACAAGGTCATTAAGTTCCAAAAATAAATTGTCAAAAACACTGTGATGTTTTCAGAAATCATCTGTACTGCATTTTCTTCAAAGCATTTCACTTTCGGAGTTGCACACTTTTGTTCATCATCCAAAAAATTTTGAAAACACCTCAGGAACCTATTTTTTTAAGCCTCCAATCCTGTTTTATAATATTGGCATTAACAGTCTTGAAATACTGTTGATTTGCGATCTTGTTTCAGAGTTGATTTGAGTTGATTTCAAGTATGAAACAGGTAAAATTTGCTAATGCAGTATGGAGAAAGTGATCGATGCCCATGAGCAATCGCATCATGCCACATTAGTACATCCTGACCAACATAATGCTTTTTTGTGCAAAAGAACCTAACCATTGTTTGCCATTTTCATAGTCTTTCCTTTCCTAATTATATTCTTTTGTTGATGAAGGATGTCAGTTCCATTTTATTGTTTGGCATAAATTAATGGTGGCCAGTACCTTATGATTTGAAAAAATTTCCAACATTTCTCTGTAATTGTGTTGTTGAGAATTTTTTTTACCTTATCAACCATAGTGATAAGATCGTGTGTTAGTTTCAGTTATTTTTTTTCTGAGCTTGATACACAGTTTTGGAATATTCGGTGTTGACAAACGGTGGATGTGGAGATCATTGTAGAGAATATTGTGATAACTTTTCAGTTATATTCAAACCAGGTATTCAGAGCTAATAATGTCAGGAAACTCTTTGTTTCCTTAACAGTTTCCATTCTGACACTTTGAATGTGCTCAATATTTTCATGGTCTGCCAAGGTAGGTGGGGACCTGCTAAGAAAATTATTAACAAAGTAACTTCGAATTCTTACAAGATCGTGATATTATCAAATTGTAATTACTTCTGCAAGTAGGGTGTATTATTTTTATTACTATTATTATCATTTTTGTTATTTGTGTGTAAGTTTTCTTAAACTATATCTCTGACTGTGCTTTTGAGTCAGCACAAAAAATTTGATATTTATATCCAAGGACATTTTGAACTGCAGTGTCACTTTGACAATATATAGACAAGCTGTTTTTCTGTTTAGAGAAGAAACAAGAATGTACATCAGACATGTTGCAGTGTCATAGTTGTTACCAATGTCCAAACCCATAATATCCCTTGCACAATTACTATTTCAATCATTAGCAATTAGAACTACTTTATATCTTGTAGTAAATCGTTTGTTAAACTGACAAAAAGTCTATTTTTTTATAATGTGAAGAAAGTAGTTGAATTTTCTTCTTCAAAATTGTATAAAAACTTATGTATGGGTTTATATTTAAAAGTTTGGCTTATACTTAGAACAACCTATCATGCTAACTAAATGTATTGGTGTTTCAGTCCAAAACCTTGTATATTTTGTGAGGGAGAGAGAGAGAGAGAGATATGGAATATATTACTGATAACTTCAATGTTTACAGGCTTTCGCTTGCCGAATGCTAAGTGTATGATGATTGTGGACATGTGGAAAAAATTAACACATTCCAATATAGTCCAGTTGCGAGAAGTGTTTACTACAAAAGCATTTGGTGATCATTGTAAGTATTCTGGTAGAGTTAGGAGCAAACAATTTTGATGTGCTCATTAATGTCTGTACAGTTTATCTAAAGTTGTGTTCACGTTAATTTTTATGCTTTCATTTTATATAATCTTTTCCAGCTATTGTCTTTGTATATGATTATCATCCTGATTCAGTGACACTATTGCAGCGTCATTTTTCACAACCTGAGGCTGTAAATGGTTACACAGACACATTTTCTTCTAATCCGAATGCACCAAGGCCATATAGCCATCAAAAAAACACGTTATTACGTCAGCAGCATGGGTAATGCAGTGAAAGTATATGTAAATATTATTAGGCTTGTTTATACATAATGGAAATGCAACTAACTAACGCGACAGCCTGTTTGCATAACGGGCTGTCAAACATAAGTGATTATTTAAATTTGCATGTGCCATGTTTGTACAGATTTACTTTTGTACAAAAGAAAAAGTATACAGTGTGGAAGTAATGTAGTAGTTAGTTTTGCTTAACATTTTTCTTAAGTTTAGTGTAAAGTAAATTATTTTATAAATTACATATTGCCTGGAAAAAAGATATAATTTATAAAAACTACGTACAGTAAAGCCTCAGTAATACAATATTGTAATAGTAAGTTCTTGTTGTCAGCAATAGGTTCATCAGAGTTCCTTCCGTAACTCTGTTATTTGTTATAGGATTTGAACAAATAATACAAAATATAACAACAATAATATAATACAATATGTAAATAATATAAATATAATAAATAAATAATATAATATAATTATAATTTAACAATAAAATGCGTAACAATTAACTTAATAATTTTATAAAATTAAAATTTATAGAGCTATTAGTGATAACAAAATTAAAATAGACACAATTTTGAAATTTGAGATCACAAAATAACCTTGATTTTTTTTTTTTTATTTATTAAAGAAGTTTAATGCAAACACATGTACAAAATTTCAATAAGATATCGCAATCCCTTCTTTAGATATAAAGTTTTCCTTAAAAACACAAAATTGAGGCCAGATTGAAAACGAGATGTTTCTGATCATATGCTTATAGGAACTTCTTTTCTTACATTGATCCATGGAATCCAAATATGTATAGTGAGGGCACCTTTTACATTATACCGTGTACTTGTAATAAGTTCAGTTATATGACGGAGGTTCAAAAAGTAACCTTAAATATTTTTTATTGACAAAAATTACAAATACATACCAATGAAAATGCATCATTACATTTTTTTGTTTAATCCCATCCACATTCAATGCATGTAAGCCAGTGATTCACAAGATCTTCGATTCTGCGAGAAAAAAATCATTGCCTGACTGCATAGTCATTCATGCACCGCTGTTTTCACCTTGTCTGTAGAAAATTTCTTGCCTCCCAGAGCCTTCTTAAGTGATCCAAAAAGGTGATTATCGCTCATATTAAGTGAAGTCATTAAGAGGGATATGGCATACACTAAAAGTGGAGTTCCAAAATTTTTTGCAGCCATTGCATGAGATGTGTGTGGCCACACATTGTAATGCTGTAACAATACACCAGAACTGAGTAAACCATAATATTTGGACCTTATTGTGGGTTTCAAGTGGTTCTAAAGGAGGTCACAATATGTGTCACTGTTCACTGTTGATCCTCGGGGCGTATATTGTTCCATTATTGTCCCAGAACAACGTGAACATCACTTTGCCAGCCGACGGAGTTGCATGAAATTTTGTGGTTTTGGTGAACTTGAATATCGACATTCCTTACTTACTCACTTTGTTTCAGGTTGAAAATAATGAACGCACAATTTATCACCAGTAACTATCCATTTGCAGAAAGCCATCTCCCTCTCAGCTTCCAGTAGAGGTCTCCAAGCATCACACGAAGATCTTTTATGCTGGGGATTAGCTGCCTTGATACCCAAATAGAGAGACTGAAACTTTATGATAATGTGATGTGCTTAACTAATTGACAGTATTTCAGCCTATTTGTTGATTGTCACTCACCTGTTGGCTCTAACAACTTATTCAACCGCATCCATAATCTCAGGACTAGTCACAGTTTGAGGCCGGCCAGAACAAGCCGAATCGGTCACACATGTTACACCACTTCTGAATTTCCTGTGCCACTCATACACTTGTGACAATAAACAACAGCTTTCCCCGTACTGCTGTTGCATTCTTTGATGAATAGAAAACATTCTGGTTTCTCACCTTCACTGCTCAAAAAACGTAATAACTCCATGTTGCTCGTCTGTAGAGCGGCCATCTTTATGCTACTGCCTTCTCTTTGTAAGATAATCTAGCTTTGTGCTGCACCTGTCAGCTGCTCTTCAAACTATAAATATCAGTACCTTTAGGAACTTTTAAGGTCACTTTTTAATTGTCCCTCGTATATTGTATCTTGGCTTAGTTTGTGATTTTTAAATTGTCTCAAGATATCTTGTAGTAATTTACTTATAGTTGTTACGAACTCCAAACAAAATTTCCAACACTCCTTTTACAAACTTACCATGTTTGTGTACAGTTTTTCCTTGTGTTTGTATAAACACAGTTCCCCCATTTGTAGGAGGGAACGAAACGGCTGTTTAGTAATTTTTAATTATTGAGGTTTTACTGTACTTATTGGATAATATATTAAGAGCATACCTCTCAGAGTATTATAAATGGAAAAAGTACAAAACAGAAGTAAGTATAGTGTTATTACTGAATGTTGACAGCTCTTTATTATCAGAAAGTTGTATTTGGAGTTACGTAATCCAGCTGACTGGTGCATTACGGGTCATCCATGCAGCTGGTTTAGCGTGCCGCAATCTGGATCCATCAAAAGTGCTGTTGTGCGGCAACAACCGCTTACGAATTAGTTGTACTGCCATTGCTGACGTCCTTGGATTCGATTCAGCGTCTAGTAATCCTCTCTCACTTATAAGCCATTATCAGGTATTTTATTAATTCTTATATACGTTCTAATAGTTAATTCTTTCAGTTCTAGCTATGTTTCTAAAGTATTGTACATGGTGTCTAAAAGAACAGGATGTTTTGGAATATAAATATTAAAAAAGAAATTGAGCTTTATTTAAGAAATTTAATAGTACAAATATGCTATTTAAGACTAACATACTCCAGATTTATTTCTCAGACTTTCTTGCACTCGCTTAGTGATTTTACGTGGTTCAACATAACATTTTTCCAGGATGTTGGTGACTTCCTCTTAGATCTTAGCTTTCAGTCTTCCATTGTGACGGCTCGGAATGCTGGGTGTTAAAAAAACTAGATGAGCAGAGACTATCCGTTTTTGAGAGGAGGGTACTGAGGAGAATCTATGGCCCTGTGAGGGAAAACAACATTTGGAGGCGACTGCATAATCGAGAGTTGTACGAAAGGTTTAAAGATCTTCCGATCGTGCAACTCATACAAATTAACAGATTGCGTTGGGCTGGTCATGTGCAGAGAATGGCGGAGGATAGAATCCCAAAAAGAGTGATGAATTATTTGCCGATGGGAAGGAGAAGGAGGGGAAGACCGCGTACAAGATGGCTGGACCAGGTTGGTAAGGAGGCAGTGAGGCTGGGTGCAGCAAACTGGTGGACATTGGCTGGGAGTAGAGACCAGTGGGGAAGATTTCTTTTGGAGGCCAGGGCCCGGACTGGGCTGTAGCGCCGAGGATGTATGTATGTATGTGACAGATTGACTGCAGTACACTTTGCTTTTAAGATAGCCCCGCAAGAAGAAACGTTGAATTTCAAGATATCTTGTTTCACGAAATTGAACAATAATTAGCAAACAAGTAGTGCATAGCTGTTATCGATATTCATGTTGTGTGGAACATTGATCTTCTTTGTTGAAACCAGCCATTTTCAATAACTTATAGAAATGTCAGAAGTTTTTGCAACAAAGGTTTTCAGCACAGTACCATACCAAGCTTGTAACAATTCTTGTTGACCATTTTCATTCTCAAAAAATAAGGGCCTATTACGCCATACAGTAACACTCCACACCACGTGTTACCTTTTAACTGTGTAATCTATGGTGGTGTAGCCAAGAAGGATTCTGCTAAACTCGCTAATGAAAATTTTGTTTACTGACAAATCCATTCTGATAGAAATGGGCTCCACACAACATCCACAGGCTTTATCAGCTCATTTACCTCATTTATCTTTGCAAGCAGTAATTCACTGAATTTTTGTCACATTGGCTTTGGGTTTATGGATGATCTTGTACAGATATGGTAATCAAAAAACTAATGAATGTTGAAAACAGTATAACAAGTGGAATGCCACCCTTCATAAGACCATACTAATGGCAAAATGGGCATCATGGGATGCCTTGTGAACTCTATGAACACTCTGAGCAGCACAGTCTGGAAAAGATTTAGATCCATCAAAGGAAAAACAGGAAATAAGATAAACCAACTAAAAAAATGAAAGAGGTACTGGAAGAGGGTTCAGAAAAAGCAGTATCATTCAATGATCATTACAAGTGCAGAGCTGGACGAAAAGTTTCCTGGCCAAAGTTACTCACTCATGAGGAGATGGGATTAACAGCTAGATTCAGACTGCCATTCCTTGATTACGATGGTGATGACACAAATGTGCCCTTCACAATGACAGAATTAAAAAAAAGAAGTCTATAGTCTTTGGAGTGCAGCACCAGGTAGCATTCACAATTAAATGCTAGTACAATGTGTACCAGATTGTGGAGCTCTTAATATAATTTGGGAAACCGGTACCACTCTGCAGACATGGAAAATAGCACAAATTATCCCCCTACTGAAGCCAAATAAAGATATGACAGAAATCAGCTCATATCATCCAATAGCTTTAACATCTGCTTGGGGAAATTCCTGAAAAGACTTGTGAACTCACACTTGACATGAAAACTTGAAACTTCAAACTGCTTAAGTAACTACCAGTTTGGGTTTCAGAAACAGAGGAGCATAAGTGATGCCTTACTATACAGACAAAATTTAAGAGGGGTTCCAAAACAAAAAATCAACTGTTGCCATCCTGATTGATTTTGAGGCTACATTCAATACCTCACTAAACCATTTTACTACAGTGTATAAAGCTGGGAATAGTGGGTAAACTCCTCCAGTATCTAGCCAGTTTCCTAGACAACTGGCAAATTAGAACCATAGTTAATGGACAATGTTCAGTGGATCAGTTAGTTAATGACAGTGCAACAGTAGAAAATGGCATCGTACAAGGCTCTGTTATTAGCCTGATACTATTATTTAACATCGCAATCCATGACATTGCCAGTAGTTTTCCCAATCTGTGACTTTACCCGGTTGTCCATTACATCAGTGTTCACTGATGACATCACGTTCTTCAAGTCAGATGCAGACCTTTAGAAGGCCAACCTTTGTACACCCAAACTTTTATACAACAAACTGCCCATAAAGTAGCAAAAATGGTGTGGAAAGTGATCTCTAAAAACCTCAGCTGAGAAAACAAAAAGTGTATTCTTTACTAGAAAAAAACCATGCTGGATTCGTTCTTCATCTAATAATTAATCATTCAAACATTTACATAACAAATGCCCAAAATTACTGAGAGTCAGCCTGGATAAGAAGTTACATTGGAAAACACACATCGAACAAGTAGTAGAACAATGTGCCAGCTGCTTGAATGCCCTGAAAGCTATAGCAGACCAAATTGGGGCATATATAGAGTCACCCTGAGAAAATTCTACTTATCATACATCAGAGCAAAAATGTTGAATTGTAGTGAAGTATGGGGGTCAGTTGCAACCAGTTCAAACAGCAGCTCTTAGGTCCTGCTGTGGCTGTCCAAAAACCACACCAGTAGTTGCAATGGAAATAGAACTCAATGTTCACACAACAGACCTGTATATCAAAAAGCAAATATGGGTAAAAAATTTGAAAAACCGAACTCTGGATACTACTTACCCACTGACAACCCTGTCAGGCAATAGAATCAAACAAACATTCGTTTGCAAGTAGAATCAGAACACAAGACTAAGCTTGCCAGAAGGCTCACTATAATGTTACTCAGAATCTTACCTACCTGTTACTCAGAGTCACCATGGGAAACAGTTGACAACAAATGGAAATAGACCTTCCATTAAAACTCAAAAAAAGAACCGCCAGAAGTGCAGATACATGAATTGCTAAATAACCAGTACCAGGAGTATACCAAAATGTACACAGATGGATCGGTAGACCTGGATAGATCAATATCCGGTGCTGTATCTTATACACAGATGGGTGAAAGCTGTTTTGGTCCTTGCAATTCCATGTTGTGCCTGGATGCTGAACTACTTACGATAAATGCTGCTCTAATGCACTGCTTCCAAATAGAGGCTAAGAACATCTGCATACTATTGGACTCAAAATGTGCCATTGGAAGCCTGAGAAGAACAATTAAACTATGCTTTCTGCGTAACAGTAATAAGAACTTTCCCCGGCCAGCTTAGAAGGAAGGGGAAAAATATAGCCTTCCAATGGGTTCCAGCTCACTATGGAATTGCACGGAATGAGCAGGCTGATAGAATCGCAAAAGCATCTGTGAAAATGCAGCCAAATCAAATGACACTTATGACCCTATTGAAGCTCAAGAGTGTCATGACAATGCCAATCTAGGGAGGCTGGAGAGATGGAGAACTGCGAAAATGGGGAGACAGCTGTTTCATCTACACCATCAGCCGACACCAACATACCACAAACGTTACAAAAATGCCCCAAAGGTGGAAAAAAATGTTTTTAAAATTGAAGAGGCTCATGGTTAACTCTTATAGTAATTAAAGTAGGACTCAATATATTTAAAGTTTACAACAACCGAATATGATAGTCTTTTTTTAATAATAAATAAAACCTTTATCTTTTTGTTTTTTATATATATTATAAAAAATGATATTAGCCTATAATTACTTTTGAAACTGCAGTAAAAACTAAAAGATTAACAATATGCACATCTTTTTACTAGTAGATATGTGACAAAATGCTGAAATGTAATGTTGTGTCATGTTTCTCAGTTGAATTATTTGAGTAGACTTTCAATAACAATTTCTATATTGTTATCTACACTGTTCCTTTCCGTCGTATAAGTAGGCCTATTTCTGAACATCAGTCTCAAATTTACAAGTTTGTATTCTACAGTTATACACACTTCCTTTTTGTCATCACCACGTTTTATGGTCTTGAACCATGTACTACAGGAGAAAAAATAAAGCAAATGGCCATGAATCCCAGTAGTGAAGGCATGGTAAGGTAGTAGCATAGTGGGGCAGGTGAGCAGGCCCCTTGACCTTGAACTGCCAATTTTTTTTAATTTGCACATTTATACTTTCTTTTTTATTTAATTTTATTTTAGTGATTGGTCTCTTTTGTAACACTGGGTTTTCTGAACAATAACCCAACTCTTGTATTATAAATAAAATTTTGCATTCCTTTTGTCTTTACTGTTGGAAGGACATTTTACAGTAGAGTCTCGGTTATCCGCCGTTCCGTGTTATCCGCCGCCCAAGTGGCGTAAAAAAATGTAAACGTAAAAAATATTTTCTTTAATTACTGCAACGAAAATAGTGTGCCAATAGTTTGCGGGCGTGAGTGTACGTGCTCTCTTTGTGATTGCTCCTGACTGTACCGCAGGAATTTGGCCTACTGCCCCATCGCCTATTATAGCCTAGCTGTGACTCGTGTCATTCACCCCACCCCACCCCCCAACATCCAACGCTATCGCTCACATGCTCATCGCTTAGTAGACTGCAGTTTCTTGTTGTGTGCTGTAGTGAGCAGTGAGGCTATTTTTACGCGGTGTGTCCGTGAGTGACTAGTGCAGTTTTGGTGAAAGTGTCGTAGTGTAGTCTTGTTAATAGTGTTGCGATTATGGCTACGAAAAGGAAGAAAATTGTTTTATCAATAAACGACAAGCTTGAGGCATTAAAAAGCTGGATAAAGGGGAAACGCTGCAGAAGGTGGCTGACCACTACGGCGTCGGTCATCGCACAGTTGGAGATTGGAAGAAGAGACAATTAGAATTAGAAAAATGGTGTTCCTCACGAGTTACTGAGACTGCTTTTAAAGATAGAAAAACTATGAAAAATAGTGATTATGAAAAAGTTAGCGAAGCGTTGTACATTTGGTTTACACAGTTCAGGGAGAAAGGGGTGCCTATTTCGGGACCTGTCTTAAAAGAAAAGGCGTTGCAGTTTCAAAAAGAATTTAACGAAGGTGATGCAGATTTTACAGCAAGCGTTGGCTGGCTGGATAGATGGAAGAAGCGTTATGGAATCCGTCAGTTGAATATTTGCGGCGAGAAACTGTCATCAATCTTTCAAGAAATGGAGCCGTTTAAGAAAAAATTTCAAGACTGTTGAAACTGAAAGCTTAACAGGAGATCAAGTATTTAATTGTGATGAAACAGGCCTTAATTTCAAAATGTTACCGAGTAAGAGCCTTGCAGCTAGAACTGAAGCTGCAGCCCCTGGCTATAAACGTAGTAAAGAGAGAGTGACTATTTTAGCATGCAGTAATGCCACAACAAACCATAAAATGGACCTGGCAATGATTGGAAAGTCCAAAAACCCTAGGGCTTTTAAAACCATTTCAAAACATGCTCTTCCAGTAAAATATTTCAATCAAAAAAGTGCATGGATAACTAGTGAAATTTTTAAGGAATGGTTTTTTAAAGAGTTTGTTCCTTCTACAGAGAAGTTTTTAAAAGACAACAACCTACCCAGAAAAGCAGTTTTACTGCTAGACAATGCCCCAACTCACCCTGATCCAGACGAACTTAGAGATGGGGACATAAAGGCTATGTTTCTGCCACCAAATGTGACTGCCATTTGTCAGCCTATGGACCAGAGTGTTTTGGAAACACTTAAACGAAACTATCGAAGAAAGCTTCTGTCAACAGTCATACAAGAAATTGAAGATGGGCAAAACTTGATTAAGAAGTTGAAAAGTATAAATTTGAAGGATGTCGCTTATTGGGTCGCAAGGGCCTGGGCCGACGTCGGGGCACAAACAATTGTGAAGTCGTGGCATAAGCTGTTGGGCGAGGACAAAAATATGGCTGAAAGCATGCTGGATGAACTTCATGAAAGTATTTTGCCCTTGGTGCAACGTATCCCTGGATGTGAGGATGCATCGTTGGATGAAATAAGGAATTGGCTTTCAGGAGACGACCAATACGAAATAACTGGCGAAGAAATTGTAACACTTGTTAATAGCGATGATGTCGTTGAAGATCAAGACTCTGAAACTGTTGAGCCCCAAAAGATCACACACAAAGAAGGGGTTAAAGCTCTTGAAGCAGCCATTCAGTACGTTGAGCAGCTAGAGGAAGCCAGGGTTGTCGACATAATGATGCTCCAAAGATGGCGAGACTTGGCAGCAAAGAAGCGGGAATCATCAGAGAGGCAGTCGAAGATCACTAATTTTGTTCACTCATCATGAACTGAACTCTCACTTCCAACATTTCTGACAGTGTAAATCAATTTTATTACGTACACATTAGTCTGATTCTATATTTATTTTTAGTTAATTTTTCTTGTTAAAATTTACTGAATTCTTAAACTTGAAGCATGAAGTACTAAAGTAGGCGTAATTGTTTTCTCTTTTTTTGTAAGTGTATAACTTTAATATTGTTGCTTGTTCTCTAAGTTTTACTATAATTTTTTAATATAATTGTACAGTACTGTATTGTTTTCTCTATTGATTTGTTGTAAAACGTGATGTTTATTAATTACATTTACAAAATTACAACATAATTTTATGATAAATTTGCATTTTATTTAACTCTCCCTATTATCCGCCCTTCCGCCAGCCCGTTTATGGCGGATAACCAGGACTCTACTGTATTTATATAAATATATTAGATACTGTCTCTAACATTTGTTTTATTATTTTATACAATTTTAATAAGTAAGATAATGTTCAAAAATTTCTTGGTATTATTTATGTCATAATTACTTTTTTTTGTACAATTTCCTTGACGAAATAAATTGCTGATAATGTAATTACCTCATCAAGTTTATATTATACTTACATTGAATATTTGAACTGCTCTCAGTCCCAGGTAGATTGGATAACCGATGCTCTACTGTGCTCAAGTTTAAAGTTCACAGTCACATATGGTTGTATAACTGATTAACAAAAAAAAAAGAATCAGATAAAGTAAATAAACAATCTATATATAAAATAAACAAAGTAAGTAAACAAACAATTGTATTATAATTGGTGAATTTCCAGCAAGATGACTTGACGGCTCTTGGAAAACTACTGCTAGCGTTGTCGTGTTGTTCGCTTTTGGCCGTACAAAGGGACAACTTACAAACATGCATGGAGCTCATGACACGTAACTACTCATTGGATCTTCGCCACCTTATCGTGTATGTTATGTCAGAGAAGTACTGGGTTATTGCTTTTTCCCTCCAGTGTTGTAACTTTTAAGTATGTTTATGTACAGTGTATATCGTCTTCTGTATGTTGTTACAAATAGATTAAATGATACAATTGTTACTACATGCCTTTTGTGCAGTACATAGTTTCTTGTTTAGAAATTAGACATTTTTCTGTAATAAGATATTAGATAAATAATTATCAACAGAAGTAACTCATTCATAATGGAAAGAATTTTTGTTTGATTTATGTATATGATCATATGCACGTGTGTGTGTGTGTGTGTGTGTGTGTGTGTGTGTGTGTGTGTGTGTGTGTGTGTGTGTGTGTGTGTGTGTGTGTGTGTGTGTGTGTGTGTGTGTGTGTGTGTGTTTAAATACTTGTAGGGAAAACGTGTAGTTAGTCAACTTCAGTGCTTTTGACACAGAAGACTGTGCTGAATCATAATTTTTAAAACCATGCAGTAATAGAAATTAAGTAATCAAATTTGCTAGTACATAAAATCAGCTCTTAATAGTAATTTAAAGAACTACAGTTATATTATGAGTGTTAGATGAAAAGATCATAGACATCTAACATCTATGGCTTAGCAGTAGGACTAACTTTTTTAATGTGTTGTAAGAAATGTATTTCATGTAAACCGCTGTTAATTTCCGTGTATGTGCCAATTTATTCTTTATTTACCAGCTGTGTAAAGTTTACATGAAACACATGTTTTGAAAATACACAAAAATCGTGCTGTTATTGAATTCTTTATAAAAGGAAAGGTCTAGCGCCAATGGAAATTCACAAAAGAATGGTAAATATGTTAAGAGATGTGCTCTTCAAATACACAGGTTTGTAAATGGGCACTCAAGTTTAAAAGTGGTCATACAAAATTTGAAAATGATCTCTAGAGGGGATACCCAAAAAGTGGAACAACTACAAATATCGTTAAAAAAACTTATACAAAGTTGATCACTGTTGAGAGTGGATGACATTTATGAGATCATAAGCTTCTCACATGAATTGTCCCATATTTTAATTTAATAACTTTTATAAAACGATAAAAAAGCAATTAGGATGCAAGTTTCTGAGAAATGTTTGGAGTGTTTTAAGAAGACTTTATCTGTAGATTTATAACTGTAGATGAGTCTTGGGCCTACCACTACACACCAGAAACGAAATAACAGTCAAACCAATGAATTCCAGCTGGTGAAAGTGCTCTAAAGAAAGAAAACGTGGTCCCATCGAAGAATAAAAAAGTGTAGGAAATGCCAGCAGCCGTACAAGATTAACGTTGCTACATATCTCTACTACAATCACTTGACATAAGTAATAAAATTATAGACGCTCCAAATCATGAGATCGACATTTACTTTTATGATTAAAAAGTACAATACTTCATTCTTATTCAAATATTATCATAATAGCAGACATAAAGCAGTCACACAATGGGGATAAGGCAGGAATAATGCATGGCATGGTGTATGTGAGGAATGTGGTTAGTCACAGTTGAAAATTTTGGCGTGTTCCCTGAATGATTGTCTGTATACACCAGTTTTCTTTTTTTTTTTTTAATCTACAGAATAATTGTGCATATACCCTTATGAGAACTTTGTTTTCAACCCTTTTGATGCACAGTATAGGCAAACAGGTATGCAGTGCCAGTACAACATACTTTCAGCAACTGCGAATAATTTGCATGGAGCACTCAGCTGTTTTTAGAATTTACTCCAAATGATATAACAAGACTCATACTGATCTGTATTCAATGTTTGTTCAAAACTACAAAGTGTGACTCACTTTATTGTAAGTAATTGGGGGGGGAGGGGGTTAGTTGTCTAAGTAATACCAAAAACTTTAGATAAGAGAGACTTCAACTTTACACCACAGTGGTCATTAAGAAAACTATGAGGGCGATTTGAAAATTTCGCAGCCAACCATAGAAACGAATGTGTGGCATTTCTGTTTTTTACCGCATTGTGGTGCCACGTTCACCCCCTGAACACCTGTGAACCGTCATGTCATTACCCCGTTGAGGAAGTTCTATTCTTCTAGGACCTCAAAATCACTTTACTGCTGTTTTCAGTTTGTTATCTGAGGAAAATCGCTTCCCTCCCGAAAAATTTTTTGAGGTTTGTGAATAGACGAAAGTCAGATGGTACTATATCAGGCGAATAAGGTGGATAGTGCAACAGATCGTACTTCAACTCGGCGATTTTTGCCATAGACACAATGCATGTATGAGGGCGTGCATTATCCTGATGGAAAATGATCTTCTTTGCTTAACCTGGTCTTTTTTCTCAAATTTGTACATTTAATTGGCCTGAAAGGTTAGCATAATACTTTCCATTTATCGTTTGACACTTTTCAAGGTAACCTGGTAACAATATTCCCTTAGCATCCCAGCGAAATGGATCCATACACTTTCCAGCCGACAAAATTGATTTTACCGTTTCTGGAGGTGGGAAATCACTATTCATCCATTGTTTCGACCGTTGTTTTGTTCTGGAGTGAAGTAATGGACCTATTTTTCATGAACTGTTACAAATCTATGAATAAAATCTTTTGGATTTTTCTTAAAACGGTCCAAACTTTCCGGAGAAGCTTGCATTCGCATGCGTTTTTGGTTACTTATCAACAAACGTGACACCCATCTTGCAGACAGCATTATCATACCTAATTCCTCAGTAAGGAATGTGATCTGCTCTTTCATCTGAGATGCCCACAGCCTAAACAATTTCAGACACCTTCAAACGGCGATCTTCCAAAACAGTATCGTGCACTTTTGATGGTTTCTGGTGTAGTGGCACTTTTCGGACACTCAGTACGTGGGTCATCTTCCAAACTTGCACGATCACGTTTAAATTCAGTAGCCCATTTTTTCACTGTAGTAAATGAAGGTCCAGCATCACCCAACACATTCTTCATCTCATTAAAAATTTCTGTTGGCGTTAAACCTTTCTCAACAAAATATTTGATCACTGGACGATGTTCAATTTGCTCCCTTTTTAGCGTTGCTGTGAGACAACCATATTCATACAGCTGTTTCTCTATAACGATGATTAGATGCTTCACAGCTGTTCGTGGGGCGAGCGTGTCGCCACAATGCGGTAAAAACCAGAAACGCCACAGATTCGTTTTTATGGTAGGCCGCAAACTTTTCAAATCGCCCTCGTAGAAAAACTCAGAATTAATGGGAACTAAAACAACCTAATCGTGGCAGTTTTGTATTAAAATATATGTAAAATTTATTAATAAAATAGTTTACCTATCCCTACATAATCTAGTTCACATGCAGTATCTATAATTATAGACATGCAAAACACAGTACACTGTACACATAGATGTTTTATAAGATGAAACAAGCATTAGACACAACAGAGTGTGGACATTACAAACACTGATATGTCCAATGACGTTTCCTTCCTGTTGCTGTCACTATCAGTCAGATCATCTTCATTGGTCTATCAGTCAAATATTAATTTTGAAATGATGTTTTACATTATAGGCTGTTTTGTCTGTTCTCAGATAATCATTTTCAGATTTCTTGGTCGCATCTTGATGTCCAACTTGCAGCACAAACACATGTAAATTTCATTATTGCTAATTTTGGCATTGCCCACAAAAAATGCACATTTTTCTTTTAACAAGATCCTTCATATTGGTCCATAGCATTTTGTAATAGGATTAAGATCTGGTAGATAGACCGCTGTATTTTGCAAAAATAGCTCTGTGTTAAAAGTTTGGAGGTTTATTTTGTTTAATTAACCCCTAGAGTTCCGGTTTTAATATAAATTGATTACAAAGAATGGTATGGTTCAGTAACCATTAAATCATGGTCTGCCTGTTTTGTTAATGGTGTTGGAAGTGGATTTATTCATGCATTATGGTAGGACATACTGTTTATTACTATTACATTGTTCTTATTCAAGTTTGGAATAAGCATTTCAAAAAGCCACTTTTTATAATTTTTGTAGTTCATGTCATTATAGTTATCCTCCTGTTTGGGGCTTTACTTAAACATTAAGAGTTCATTGGGTACAAACCCGTTTTCACCACCAGCATGAACTACGACTACTAGTTGCCCTTTGTTTATTGGGAGTTTCAGAGCATGTTTGTCATTGTCTGTGTTTTGTAACTGACGTTGAACATGAACATTTTGTCTTGTATACTGTGATATATCGTTTTATTGATATTTATATTTATTGATAATAGGTTACTGTTCACTATTTATTAACTGAATTCTTCGGGCGCCATCTTGCGTACTGCAAGAAATTAATCATTGTACCAATATAGGTGTTTACCATTTTCTCGGGTTCTTTTCGGCGAACAGGAGATCAGAATTGGTTGTTCAAAATAAAGAAAACTTTATATGGTTTCCCATGATTTAAAGTTTATTAACAATTAGAGATTCTCAGTTCTAAAAAACTCACATATAGTATAAACCTTTAATATAAAAACCTTTAGTAAATATAAAAGCAATATTATAAGAAATAATTTTTATGTTAAACACAAACCAGCCTTCTTTGTTTAAATATATATATTCTCACATACTCACGCACACACACACACCGAGTTACTTTAGAGATCTCATTTTATTTCCAGCTATTAAAAGGTTGAATTTTGAATTTTCAGTTAAAGTGGTGTTTCATCCTGGTTACTTATCTGTTTATTGAGTCCTGAAGATGTACTCGTTACACGTTAGCGGTTACTCGCACAACCTAATTAGCGGTTTTCACTGATTCTATTGAGTTTATTTTCTACTGATTTCACATTTTGATTTAAACTGTAATACCGGTATGAACTGTGAATTGTTTAATTATATATTTTCACATTTTATTGGTTGCGGGCCCGCAAAATACGTTCCGAAACTTTTATGTAGGTACCACTCGCGAGTGGTGATGGAGTTAGACTGGGACTCAGCCAACGGTACTATTTTATGACGTCTCCGTAGTTATATGTCCAATTCTTATTGTTTTAGAGTTTGTATCACTCCGCCAGCAGACTGTTTTTGTTATATAACCGCATTCCACAACAGGGTTCGTCTCTGGCGTATATACTGATGTCAGATGGTCTGATGTGGTTACATAATTGTTTACGCTGTTACATAATGTGTTTACCGTTGTGTATGTCCTTGAAACTGCCCTTGGCACAGTTTGTCGGTTGTTTTCACTTGTTTACAAAATATTATTGAATAATTTTGTATCTAACGTCCCGAGCAGTGCTGCCACCGTCGCTTTCGTCGCCACCAATAAATTTACCTAAGTTTTGTCCCTATCATCGAAAATGTTATTTGTTTTATAAAAAAAAAATACAAATTGCCTTATTACCTCAAAATAGGCCCGTTACATACTATAGACCATTCTTTTGTGTATTGCCTCATTTTTCTTATTTAATAAACGCTTCATGTTTCCACTGAAATTCCATTTGATGAATAATGGTGCCTCAGCCTAAATACACTATTGTTATAATTAAGCAATTCTTTTGTAACTCTTAAAATAACTTTTAATGTTGGTCTTTTCCCTTCTATCACATGACACTTTCAATAATTTGTTGGGATCATGTACATTGGTTTTTATTTTATTTCATGGATGTTTTTTGTGCGAGTGCTGAAACATTACCTCCCATATATGATGCTTCTTTAATAATTCTAAAAAAGGACTTCGACACATACCACATGCCTGAGCCATCCATTCCTGTAACTTTGTTATATTTCTTTATTTTCTGATTTCGTAAACTTGTACACGTTATACATTTTTTTCTGACTCTGACTGTGTGTGGTTTTCATTTGTATAGATGTCATAAAAGGAGGTGTCTAGTCTTAGAAGTACAGGGTGGCCCAAATTGATCACTTCACCCCACAAAACCAAAAATTGCAGCAAGAAACTGGATGCTACACTTTTGATAAAAACTGGCATTTTTTGAAAAGTACGAACACAATTTCCATGGGCAGTCATGGAGTATATTAACATTCGGTTCATAAAAGGAACAAGTCTCCATTGAACCTTATTTTGTACTGGCTGTTTGGTTTCTAACAGTGACTTGCCCATTTTGACTTCTGCTATTATGTGTCTGTTCTAAGAAATTTTCTGTTATTCCGTGTGTAAACTACTAAGCTTCAATTCATTAACATTCTTGATATTGTAGACTTGGATTTCAATGGATGGGATGTGGTTTATGAGTAGCCAACTCCTTACAGCTCTCTATTCTGATTACAATCTTTTTTGTCTGTACTATAATTTTGTGTTTTATTATTCTTTCAGAACAGAAGAATCTTCAGAAGATATCAAGAGATAATAAACAGAGTCATGTTTTTGTAGTATTTATCTGATTACTTTCCACGTTTAGTGTGTGTGTGTGAGAGAGATTAACCCTTAATTAATATTAATGATCTTTATGGTAGGATGGTATTTCTAGATTTCCAAATAGTGTATAATAAGATACTTTGACTTTGGTTTGGTATATACGAGGTGTGATTGGAAAGTTTTAAGACAGGTGCCGCCACTGCTCTATAGGAGGGGCTAGGTTTGCCCGCGGGTGTGGAAGGGGAAGCTTGTTTTGTCATTGAAACGTTGTGAAATGATCACCGCGACATCTTTGTTCAGTAGACTAGAGTGGCATCCTGGTGAGTGAGGACGTGTGATCGGGTCTTGGCGGATTTTTGATTTTGCAAAATGGATGAAAAAACGGAACGAGTTTGTGTCAAATTTTGTTTTAAAACCGGGAAATCAGCTTCGGAGACTTATAAACTCTTACAAACAGCTTTCGGGGATAAATGTCTGAGCCAGTCAAATGTTTTTATCTGGTTCAACAGATTCAAAGATGGCCGCGAATTAGTCGAAGTTGACCCCCAGTCCGGCTGGCCTTCCACTTCAAAAACCAACGAAAACATTGTGAAAGTTCACGATTTAGTGCGCTCTGACTGTAGACTTACAATTTGGGAGATGGCTAATGAACTGAATTTAAGTTTCTACGCGGTTCAGTCAATTTTAAGTGAAGATTTGAACATGCGTCGAGTGTCCACGAAATTCATTCCGAAAGTGTTGTCAGACCAGCAGAAACAATACCGACTTGAAGTGTCCCAAGAATTGTTTAAAACTGACCCAGAAACAAAGACGCAATCATTGCAGTGGAAGGGTCCAAGTTCACCACGACCGAAAAAAGCGCGACAAAGTCGGTTCCATGTGAAGACAATGTTGGTGGGTTTTTTTCGATTCTACGGGTATCGTGCATCACGAATTTGTGGTATGTCCTTCAGCGTTTGTGCGAAAATTTGCGGAAGAAAAGGCCTGCACTCTGGTGAGGCAAGAATTGGGTCCTCCACCACGACAACGCACCGGCTCATCGTGCGTTTTCGATCACGGAATTTTGGCCAAATTCAAAATTCCTGTGCTTCCGCAACCCCCCTATTCCCCTGATATAGCCCCTGCCGACTTCTACCTGTTTCCTAAATTGAAAATTTCGCTGAAAGGGGACCGATTTGACTCAAATGAAGACATCCAGGCAAATACGGAGAGGGTTCTTAAAACCCTTAAGAAAGAAAATTTCCAGGAGTGCTTCCAAAAGTGGAAACACCGTTGGAGTCGGTGTGTTCAGTCAGAAGGGAACTACTTTGAAGGAGATCCATCACAATAGCCTGTAAGTACTTCCATTTTGAAATTACAAGCCCAGTCTTAAAACTTTCCAATCACACCTCGTATATATAAATGATTAACCTTTATGGTAGAATGGTATTCCAAATTTCCAAACAGTGTGTAATAAGATACGTTGACTTGTTCATGCACATTTCACATGTGATATTTGGTGACATTTGATTAATAGCCTGATTTCTCATATCTGAGTTGTTATTTTATAGAAAAATTACAGGATACATTTTTCTCTGTACTGCACAGTTTCTTAGCAAACATAGATTCATGAACTGGAGTAGTGGTATTTAATGTTTTCTTTTTCGTTTTTCGTAACCGTAATAATGAATCACTAGGATAGCCTGCTATGCATTTAAAATGACAAAATTTTGTAGTCTTACTGTCTATACTTTTATTTTATATTTGTTACTAATAAATAAAATACATTTACTTACCTACTGTTCCATACCACATCCGGTTCGAGCACATGGTTTATACACAACATGAATTTCATCTCTAAGGGCCAGGATTCTTTTCTCAGCGAGATTCAGATACAGTAGAGGTTTTCGAAATAATAATTCTAATAACGTTTGTGTTGACATATGATTTGTTTAATATACTCTATCTTTTCGTTAATTACACTTACAAAGAAGAACAAAGATGGCGCCTTACCATCACAAACAAAATGATTCCTACATGTGTTTCCGCTTTATTAATAATTACTTATTTTCTCTTATTTCGTGATTTGATTGGATACTTGGTTTGTTACAAAACATTTCAAAGAGACTGCAGTTCTCTCTCTATGGTTTATCCATTTATAAAAGACAGAAACCAATGCCTCGATTTACTTATTCATGATTTATAAATACAGACATATTCTTATGCACACGCACACACTCTTTACCCCCATGTTATTTATTGGTACCTTCTTGTAAATTATACTTCAGAATTTAGAGCTCATTTTCGCCAAAAGAATAATGGTTAATTAAGTTGAAACTTTCCTGAGTTGTGATTGATGTCTCCCTTCAGAAGTCCTCCAGTTAGAGCCAGATGTTAGGCGCCTTTCATAGTCTAGTCTGTTCTTTGCGTTGCACTGAATTTACTTTGCCATGTTAGGTAGCAGCTGGCAATGCTACATAATAGTTATTGTTTAATCACATTTCAACTAATTAATAAACACTTCTACTGGCAAAACTGTGCCAGCAAAATTTGAGCGTGCTAACACTGTGATGTGCTGTAATGGACTGAGAACTGGTTATACGCAAAATTGCATATGTATTAGTATATCTGATGTCACCGTCTTTTGTTCATACGGCCAACGCCCTGGTTTGTACGTTATTGTTTATACATCATCATTTATTAATGACGACACAGCCTTGTGGACCAATAAGAATTGATATTAAAGTCTTTCTTCACTTACACCGCCATTGTATATGTTCGGTTTCGCCCGTCAGCCGGTGACCTTGGAATCATTCCCCTCTTGCTGAATATGCGTTGTTTCTTGGGACATGGGTAAACTGACCTAACCATGGTTGACATTCCTCAATATAATAAAAATACAATATGAAATCCCTTAATCCCATAATTATGATAACAGGCCTTTATGTACTGTTACAATTTGTTGAAATTTTTATATAAAATATTAGAAAACGTTAACAGATCATCGTGTATTATTTAAAAGTGTATATATCAACTTAAGTATTTTAAAAACATTGAAGAACACGAATTGGTTAAATTTATTAACAGAAAATTTTTGTAAATAGGTACTTGCTAACTGGAGGCCCACGACGTACAGTTGTGGACTTAATGCCAATGATTGGAGCACGATACTATACACAACTTGATGCAATACAACTACACAATGATATACTTGAAAACGAATTAGCCAAAGAGATGGAAAATGGGAGAATATGCCGTTTGCTGGTGAAACTGAACACAATCAATGAAAGACCTGAGTTAGTCTTTCATTTCTTTATTTTCCAAATAACATGTAGTTTATAGCTGTTGATTATAAACAATTATGAAAGTATATTTAAGTGTGTAACTTAACTAAGTAAATATAATTGTTTGTCTGTGAATTATTTTGCACCACGTTAGAGATGCTGAAATACTACACTGCGTATGCATAATTGTTTTAGATTAAATATGGACCCAGCATGGGCAGAAACAGGTGACAGGTATATGTTGAAACTCTTCCGAGATTATTTATTTCACCAGGTTACAGATGATGGACGGCCGTGGTTGGATATGGCACACATAGTGCACTGCCTCAACAAACTTGAGTCAGGCAGCCAAGAGAAGGTATGAAATGTAGATTGTAGAGTGACCCCAATTAATGAAATGAACCAAATTTTCCATAATAAAAGTAAATACAAGACTTTGATTCTGTTGTATAAAGGTATTTTTTTCGTAAATTTGAGGACCAAAACCTCATAGAAATAAATAAATGATGCTTACCCTATGAAAAATAGTATTAATTTTCTTGAGGCTTATTTGATTCCTTTCTGTTAATAAACCATCGCCATTAAAGTGGTAAGCTATTTGATGTACAGCTGATTTCAGGCCAGTTATTATGCTCCATAGAAATATTCGTTCAATCCTACTCCATGGTAATCCTTTTTTTTTCAAGAGGAACAAATTCAAATTACGTGAACTTGAGTTTTTAAGATAATTAAGAACACAGCGGATGCAAGTTGTCAAAAATTGTGGTTTATTAATAATATAGTAATTTTATTACAGTATATTACGTTCTGCTCACAACAGGGTTGAATTGTAGTGTTTCTGGACTAATGAGTAAACAGTTTCAGGCTCAACAGTAATGTTACAAGTTTTGAACATAAGAGAATTTTATGAAGATAGTTCAAAAAGTCTTGGTCTGAAAAAGAAAACACATGATTTTTGAAAGAGTTTTTGTTGTTTTTCAACATAGTCTCCTTCCAACTCTATATTTAGACCTACAATATTCTAACTTCTTTTTACCTTCAATATAATTCAATTTCTCTGACTCTCCAAAATAATTGTCCCTGCGATGAGGTGCGTGTTTGAAGTGAATCTTTTTCTGGCAAGAAATTTCTTCAGATGGAAACATGAAGGTTCCTTGGGGGGGGGGGGGGCTCTTAACACAGTCTTAAGTGTACTGTGTCTTTGACAGCAATTTGAAGTTTGAAGTACAGCTGTGCAACTGAATTTAAAGAAGTGGTGAGTGGTTGCTCTGTCTCATCATGGAAAAGCACAGTTTTCTTTGCCAAATGTGGATGCTTGGGCTTAATAGCATCGTTCAAGTCCTCCAGCAATGCTGCTGCATAACACTCTCTGTTATGGTTTTGCCTTTTTGTAGATGGTTATGAGCACTGCATCCTGTAAATTAAAAAAAGTGCCATTTTCTTTCCAACTGATGGAATATTTTTCGACTTCTTTGAAGTGCTTTCACCTACTTCTAAAAAATTGTTTGAATTGTTACATTGTCTCTGACGTAGTGATGAATCCATGTTCATCACCAGCAATAAGTTGTTGCAGAAACTCAGTTGGATTGTCTTTAAATATATCCAAGCCTCTTGAGAAACATTCACTGCATTTCTGATTGACAGCAAACACAGCACACATCATACTGAAAGCTCTTTCTTGTGCAAATATTTCTGGACACAATCAGTGTAGAATTTCACACATTTCACTTATCGATTATTTAACACAGCGTTGTAGATTTTTTAATGATTTCCTGAATGTTTATTGTCATATATGGATGAATGATCACATTTAAATTCAGCAGCTGAGTCCTATTTTTCATAAAACTCAGCAGCTATAATTCACCTTTTTTTGCATTATACCTCTTAGGAAGGAGAATTTTATCACATCATTGCATTTGATTTTATCTTTTTTTTTTTAGAAAACAAAACTTGTTTATATAACACAACAGTAAAACTACTAAACGTATATGTTTGGAACTGTGTACACCTTTAGTTTTTAATTGTATTCAGATGACTTAATAATAATAAATTCTCTTATGTATTGCAAACCTTATTTATTTTCATAGTTACAGTAGTGGTATTAATGATGTTTGTAATTGTACCAGATATGCCTAATGTCGCGGGACGAGCAGAGCATTCTAGTGGTAACCTATGCTGAGCTGAAACACTGTTTAGAACAATCATTCGATGAGTTGGTGACAGCAGCTACCAAACCTTTATAGGCATAGCAATATGTGACAGAGGTTGAGTGAATGTTGAAAGTTGCCAACATGTCATACCAAACATGACTTTACATTCGTATCCACATTTTACTTGGACATATATAGCAATATATAGAATGTTTTTAAAGCTTCTTCGGACATGATATTCATTTTTTTATATACAGTGGTATCGATGCTTTATTTAATATAAATTTACACATATGTATATGAACAAAACTTTTAATTGAAATGTGTAATTCACATTATAAACAGGTACATAACTTACTTTCAACAAACAACATTACATTTCAGTTTCATAATTAATTTACCAAACTACGTTTGTGTAATTCAAGAATTTACACATAAGTAATTATTTTTCATTTGTATACTTTATTATTTAATATTTTTTAAAATAAATTTTATCTTACAAAAAACTGTAAGCTGTAGAATAATAATAATAATGATAATATTAATGTTAGTTATTTTTAATAAAGAAAGAATGTTTGTTACAGGATCATGAATTACAGGAAAAATTAGGTTAGTTGTTGTTTTTCTATGTCAGACAGATGTGTGTCTGCGGAATTTTAGTTACGCATCACATCATGTAATGAGCATAAGAAAATGTTATTTCCTGCAGTATGACTATGTGCAGTATACAGATTGTAGTCTATATGATCATTACTTGAATTATTTGATATCTTATGTTCTATAGTATACACATATATTAAATGTTGGCAGCTTTGTCGCATGAATGTGCTCATTTATAACAAACAAATATACATTTATATTATGCAGATAAGTAAATTTTTGTCATAAGAAACCCCATTTTACATAACATTCGAGCAGGGTTTTTTTTAAACTGACAAAAAAAGAAGAGAATTTATTTTTTTGACCTGTCAGGCATTCAGGGATGTTTAGGGAACAGTTGGTTGTGAATTTTTGCAATACCTTTTTTTTTTTTTTTTTTTTTTTTTCCGGAAAATATTTTTGAATTTTTATTTTGATGAGATTTTTCTATTAGCAAGTAATAATATGAAAAGAAATGCACCGAAGCTGTTTTTTAGAGTTACATTATTGTAATTAGCAATGAGTTTCTTGTTACTGTAAAACTAATGAAAGTACTGTAAAGTGGTAATACACATAAAGAACTGTGAAAAACAGTGTTTTTTTAGATGTAAGTGATATTGTGATCGTAAATAAGTACTATTTTACTAGTACCTCAGTTACACATTTCTGCCAGGAGAAATTATTTTTAGTTCATAGAGCGGTGAAATCAAACCCACTTGGTTTTTACAAACAAGGGCAATGCTGATTGTCAAAGGTAATATATGTATTTACTGCATCGAGATTTAAACAGTTATCATGTGTTCATACTATGTATGAACAGTTATGGTCTCGTGTTAGATTTTACTTATATTTTAGTTTTTTAATGGTAATATTGGATAAATATATTGCCGACTGATGATTTTACTCAGTATATTGTTATTTTAAAACCAGGGTTTAAGCAGCACAAACAGATTTAACACAATCATTCCATGAATGATTTTTTTGTCATCATAGGGAAACTAACATTCCTACAACCACTACAAACGAAAATATATGTATAAATACTCTTGATTACAAATTGGAAACCTCATTTTTAATGGAACTGTATTTGAGCTTTGCTTGCAATACCACAGAGAT